>JARHVA010000007.1:1535000-1560000 GCA_037957365.1 Torreya grandis | reverse complement strand
TTAAACATTTTTCATTTATGAATTAGAGGGGTGAAGAAGCCCAGAACCCTATTCTTGGTTTAAAAAAAATAGATAGTGAATGAAATCAAGAACATTCTTCAACAAATGCACTAATGAATAATTAATCTACACATAAAATGGTTTAAATCCTTCACACATGCCATAGAATAATTTTTTATAGCATTTAATGAAAATTTGTGTATTTTGAAATCCCCAATAGTATACATATGGTGGAAACTTTATCATTGATTCTCTGATTTTGATGCATACTTAGAAATATATTTATAGATAGATTCACCCTAGAGAACATGTTGGAAATTAGCATTTATTATCTAAATCAAAAACATTTATGGGTTGTGGGTGTCTGATTTGTCATCATTATGAGAAAGAATGCATTTTTTATTCCATTATTTTCAATGGTTATCAATGATTATTTATGTAACTCCCAAATGAATTTGTACCAACATTGAAGAGTTTTCCCTTTTTTTTCTCAAACATGTTTCTTTAATGCACTTGGCACGTTTCTTCCAGGAATAATGTGATACCTATTCTTGACATGAGTGGTACCAAATCCTCAAGTTTTGGCTTGTCATTTTTAATATTTAGTAATGTGATGGTAGTGTCAAGACTTCACCAAATATTTGAACCATATGATTTTCCTATATACCTTTTTATTTCATTAACTAGAGGTAATTGACCCAAATATAAAATTAAAATAATTGATATCCCTCCAAATGGAATAGATTTGTGGATGGGGAAGTCCCCTTGAAAATGTGCATCAATATGGGATAACTTTTAAAGATTTTATTTCAATTCCAAAATCCTACATATAATATATGGATCATAATCCACGTGAAAACACAAATGCAATAATAGTAATTTTGATCACATTTATAATTGATCCTTTCATATTAATGGAGATTCATGCAATAAAAATATTTATGATCCCATTTATAATTGATCCTTTTATATTAATGGAGATTCTTGATTGGGTTTAGTTGTAAAATATTACACTTCAATGCAATCCTAATATTGATCAATTATAAGGTTTCCCCATATAGACATTAGGGGTGAATGTTACATAATCATTTTAAGACACATAGTTTATAATGTATAAATCATTTTATCAATTAAATATATCGCTCATTCATTATGTATGAGTGTGACATGACTACACATTACAACATGAAAATTTTAGTAAGGATTCAACATTGGGTTTAGTCTTAGACTATTATTCTTTAATATGAACCAAGTATATATCAACCATAACATTGTCCCACATAAACATTGTGAATAAAGTATATGTGATTTTGTATTACTATGAGAAATTTAAAATGTATGAATGATTTAATTAATTAAATAAATCTATTAATACACACAAAATGTATAAATGATTTTATTAATTAAATATTTTAGTTTATGCACCCTCTTAATTGTGCCCCTTAAATGAAGTGTAGAACACAATGATGTATCTTACATATTGTGTTGAGTTTTAAAGATTTATTATTCAATCGTGAGCATGTTTCACTTCAAGTTACATCAATGAGATAGCCAGGCACATGATTTACATGCATAATACACTCAAGGTAGTATTTAAGTGTTGTTAATGGTGTCCAATTTTTACAATAAGATGTATAGGATGTAGGATGGATTTTTACCATGCTTTACATAAATAGGTGCAATTGCACAAATACACCATTCCATCAGGACACAACTAAAATCCTCTTTTAATTCAAATTGGAATAAATGCTTGTGGAGTTTCATTTTTTTCAAGATACACACACACACACACACACACACACACACACACACACACACACACACACACACACACACACACACACACACACATACACATACATATACACATACACATACACATACACACACATACACACACACACACACACACACACACACACACACACACACAGATATATATATATATATATATATATATATATATATATATATATATATATATATATATATATATATATATATATATATATATATATATATATATACACATACATACACATACATACATACACATACACACATACACATACACACACACACACACACACACACACACACATATGAAAAGAGATAGGACACATGAGGTGTATTTGGAAATGTGTTATGTTTTGAAGGGTTAAAAAATTTAAGAAATGATATATCAGTGATGGGAAGTATATACAACCAAAAAATAGGTTTAGATTTGGACCAGTACTGATATAAAATATTTTATGTTTGTTTTAATCGAGACAACTGACATTTGAAATGAATGTAAGAGAAAATAAATGCAAGATTTATTATGTAGTTGAATATTTGACTCTGGGCATCCCCCTATATCAAGATCTTGGTTGTTTTTTATGTGTGGAACAATATAATAATACAACCCAGATACAAAAACTATATTTTTAGGTTCACAATGTGAGAGATATGTATCATTAATTTAGATTCTAATAAAACAATGATGTCATATGACATCAATTATTTTTTATAATAAATTTCAAACTTACTTAACTTTAACAATATATAATTATCAACATAATTTTATTTTATGTTTATTAAATTTTGATCATAAATAAGATAGATAATAGTGTGAAAAATATTTTTGTTAAACATTCATTAACATGCAATATCTTTACAAATTAAACTATTTATATGTAGAGAATATGGGAACAAAACATTGCTTAAAATAACTTTTAATTATTATTATTATTATTATTTTTTAAATGCATCATAAAAACGATATATGATTTTACAATTTTATTTATCTTCAATTAAATAAAGACTTAACTATCTCACTAAATAAACAAAATAAATTATCAAACTTATTCTCATTAATAAATTCATATATAAATTAGATTTTTTCAAAATTTCATTAATCCCTGCATTAATTTTAACTTAATAACACATTTAACTAACCAGTATGAACTCTTATACACATTAAAAACCAACTAAAACACTCTCTCTCTCTCTCTCTCTCTCTCTAGTTACATATCAACCCTTCTCTTTGTCACCGTCAGGAATGCCATCGTCTTCATCATTCGACGACGTGGTTAAGTAATTATTGATAGAAATTTCAGCTAAATTAAATGTCATATAGACTTGTATATTCATATAAAACATAACGTGTACAGATATAACAGCACTGTTTTATTGTAGCTTATAAGTTAAAAAGGTCGGATGACCCACAGAGACATATCAGTAGAGATGCAGAGGAAGGCGAGGTTTAATAATGGCTTCCAACGGAATTGCTTTGGGCATTGTGATTCCAAGCCCCTCGCTTATGTCGATAGTCGTTCCCGCTGGAATGCTCCACTCGAAGCTCTGCAGCAGCCTCCCCAGTGTATGCGTCAACACATTCACTGCCAGAGGCATACCCGGGCACATTCTTCTCCCTGAACCGAACGGAATCAATTCAAAATCCTGTCCTTTCACGTCAATCTCTTTCCCATACTTCAAAAACCGTTCAGGATCGAATTCCGTAGGCCGCGCCCACACGGCCGGGTCCCTGTGAATTGCCCACGCATTCACCAGAAGTTGGGATCCGGCCGGGACAAAATATCCTCCAACAGTGCAAGCTTGTGTAGACTCATGAGGAAGCAGGACAGGTGCCGTTGGATATAACCTAAACGTTTCTTTCACAATTGCTTGCAGATATTTCAGCTTGGGCAGATCTGAAGACTCTATTAATCGGTCGCGTCCAATATGTGGGTCGAGCTCTTGCTGGGCTTTGCTCAAAATGTCCTGGTGCTGCAGTAGAGCCGCCAGTGCCCACTCGCTCGTCAACGAGGATGTGTCTGTACCTGCGTCTATCAAGCTGTGCAACCAAAAAAAAAAAACAGATTAAAGATCTCTCATTACTAGATTTTAAGAGGATTGCAAACTGCGATAGAAGAACATACAACGGCGGTGGCCTTCACAACATCGTCGTTACTCTCGGACAGCATTTCATGTTTCTCTGTTGAAGAGATAAGAGCATCAACTAAGTCTTTCGCATGCATCTCTCGCTTCTCATGGTGATCGTCCAGCACTTTCTGCATAAACACATCTCTTTTCTTGTGAAGTCTTTTCATGGCAGCTATGACACCCTGCAGATCGAGCCACTTCAGAAACGGCAGGTAATCTCCGATCTCAAATACTCCAATAAAAAAGAATTGTATTCTATCATCTGCTTGAAGTGATGCGCTTCTTGAATCTGTTCGGAATGAACGGCTTCCGAGAATCTCTTGCTCGCAATCATGCGTACGATGATATTGAATGTGCAATCAGAAAGCCTCGATTTGATGTTGACGGGAGCGGCTTCAGCTCGCCGGCAACTCTCGAACAATGAGCGAATGAGAACGGAAATTTCGACGAGAAGGACGTGTTTGAAGGATTCCATTTTGCTTGCAGCGAAGAACTCGATTGTGCACATCTTCCCAAGGTTTCGCCAGTAGGAACCGTAAGGAATCTGACCGAAGGTTTTGTAGTCATATCCCAAATGCTTTCCCGCGGACAGAAGTGGCCGCGAAGCGAAGGTTCTGTCGTTTGTTGTGAAACATTCTTTTGCCAAAGCAGAAGAGGAGATAACCAAAAGTGGGCGGAAGCCAAGTTGAAGCTGCATAATGGGTCCGTAGCTCTCTGAGAGCGACGATAGAATTTGGTGAATGGGACGCTTCTTGTTTAGCAGATGAAGATGCCCAATTATTTAGCTGCTTCTTTCTACTTCTGAGATTGTCTGTAATAAACAACAACAGGGCAACCAAAGCCGCGAGAAGGATAACAGTAACTGCTTCCAACGCCATAATTCAGGTAGCAGGGTTTACATTACACAGCGATGTCATTCCATAATATTAATAACCTCTTTAACTTCGCTTTCTCTACTTTAGCTAGCTATCCGTTACATTACGTTTCTTTAATTGAAGAATTCATCACACATATCGCTGTCTTCCAATTGTTGATTTCGTGTAAGACTTTATTTTGTTTTGGTTCATGTTTTTTACGTGACAGGTTGTCTTATATGAAGAAGAACTTCCACCTCCTGTGTTTGCTAAATGTATGACTAAATGCATGATCACTAAAACAGAGAAATTAGGATGTTCAGTGGACATTTGACAACTGGAATTCCATATGAGATACTAAGATTTTCTCCCAAATTTCGGATAAAATATTCTATAAACTTTAGAGCAATTTATTATTTTTTTAATATTTTAATTTATAAATTTATAACGAATTCAAAATTTTATAAAAAAATTTATATTAAAAATATATATTTTTAATTTTAATTTTTTTAAAAATAATTTTATAAAAAAACCAAATTATATTGAAAATACACAGTGTTAAAATTTTTAATATAATAATTTGGTATTAAACTATTATTAATAAAATGTTAAATTACAATTTAAATTAATGTAACTTTGCAATATTACATACACAGTGAAATGTTAAGCAGGTTTTCTATGTTTAAGGTTGAGGATGGAACTGTCCAATTTTGAACAATAAAAATAATCAATTAATTTTATTTTAATGATGTATTTTTTAAAATTTAAAAGAAAATATAAATATTTGCAAGAGACTATTGATTTGTTTAGTTAAAATGTAATTTAATAAAATTTGTACAAGTAAAATTTTCATCTTATTTTTTGTAAAGGTATTTTTATGTAAAGGTATTTTTTGTACAACTAAAATTTGGAGAAGTGAAATTTATATAAATACTATGTTATGAGAGTTTGAGTTCTTTGTACCTCTTTTAAAAGTTTTTGTGAACATTGTGCTGCTATTCTATATTAGTCTATTTAGTGCCATGTTTTTCTTCATACACTTTTTTTTAAACTTGTAAAGCTATGTTGTTATGTATTTTTCTACCTCCAACATCAAACAAAATACATAACTATCTTTGTGTATCACCATGTTCGAAAATTGTTGCTACCTCTTTTGAAATTAACGACTCAAACAATAATCATCATATCTAATTCATTAAATAAAAATTGCATTGGAGATGAATAAGACAAAAAAGGATGATGGTAGGCAGCTGTGATTAGATATTCCAACACTCTCAATCACAATTATTACCATTTAGAATGCCTAAACAATTTTATAGATGCTAAAAGCTTTTTTTTCCTAATAGTTTGGTAAAGATGTCTATATATTAATCTTCATAATTACAAATAGATCTCTTTGTTATTAACTAATTGTCTGATGAAATGTTATTTGGTGTCATTAAATAAAGAAGGAGAATCTATGTTGGTTTGCAGTGAAATGGAGTGTGGCTCTGGTGAACGAGTCATGTGGTAATAAGTAGAGTCTCTTAAATATAAAATCCTAATAAGATACAAAGCCATTATAAGGATACAGCTTGAAGCAAAGCACATACCATCTATCCATTCATCTATATTAGCATTATTAAGTGAAAGAAGAATGGAGCAAAAATATTGAACAAGGTACATATAATTTTTTATATTGAAGCAATAAATACTATTTTTGATTGTGAAATTATGTATATAAAAAAATTAGAAGATGTCTACACCAAAATTACTTCTATCAGATGCCCAACTTCTCAAAGGGCCAAACTCTACCACATAGAAAATGAAGATGTACATCATCCTTCAGTTTGAAGGCTATAGGTCATCATCACATGGACTATGTAGGTTCTTATTGATATTGATGTACTCATGAAATATGAAATAGTTAATTTTAAAGCCTTGATGTTGATTAGGCTAAGCATCATAGATGACATGCAGTCATATGTCAGGGATGCAGACAGAGCAAAGACAACATGAGATAACTTAGCAACCATCTACAAGGAAAAAAATAAGACTAAAATCCTCCATATATATTCAAAACTTCATACACTCTCTATGGAGTTCGATTAGAAAGTCAAGGAATTCTTATGTCAAGTGGTTGACCTATCAATAGAACTGTTAACAGTTGGTGAGATGGTAGATAACCAAATATTGATCTAGATCACCTAGAGGGCTCTCCCTTCCCAATTTAGAGTGTTCATCATGATGTTGAATGTATCCAAATAGATAGTTTCATTTGAAGAACTCGTGAGCTTATTGCAGCAAGAAGAAGCCATCAACTCAGTCTAGGATGAGTTGCAAGACAAATCTCTTATCTCTAAGTGGTAACAAGGTTAGAATTATTGCAAGGGACCTCTAGAGAAGTGACCATAGAAATAGTTGAAACAATAGTCTTGACATCATCATAAATCATAAAATTTGAAGAGGTGGTGTCACATTTTTCAAACCAACATTCATGACATGGATAATTACTAATATAATGGCCTAAAATAAGGGTCTTCTAGTAAATAAATCAATCAGGGTTTGATGAATCTTAGAAATCAAAAATATTTCCTCATCGATAGAAGTAGAAGAGACATCTCATAACTCAATAAGGTAATGGATCTAATGATGAGATACCTAAAAAAGATAATTATAGCACACAGAAAAACTTAGGAAAATCTAGTTGATAATTATAGCCCATAAGGAAAATCTAGTTGATAGACTTAGGTACCATTAAACACATGTCAAGTGATAGGAATCTATTTGATTCACTGATACACCAACTGACTAGAGATCAGGTTACGATAATTGATAATAAAGAGTGTGTTACAGAAGGAATAGGCCAAGTCACCATTCCTCTCAAAACATGAAAATGTACATTGTCAAAGGTACTATATGTTCTTAGATTGACATCCAACCTCTTATTATTTATTTAGATTTTGAATCATCATCTAAAGGTGGATTTTGTTGTTGATAATAGCATCAAATCCTATTTGATCTCAAGAAAAAGTATGGTTCTTGTTAGAGCATTTTTGAAAGATAAATTATTTACTTTAGATGATATTTCATCTTCTGTAGTAGTTATATTTACCTCTACAATAGAATCTACTACTCTCTAGCACTACTATTATGGTCACATATTTGCTAGATCTTTGTACCAACTAAGTTCAAAAGGGATAGCAAATGCAGTTCCCAAGTTATCTGTTTCCTTGCTTATTTTCCCTGGATGTCTTGCAGGTAAACATCACATAGATCTATTCAAGACAAACACCTTTCATGCCAAGAAACATTTGGAAGTTTTTCATACCAATCTAAATGGATTGTTTCCTTCTTCATTTTGGGGATATAAGTACTTCTAACTATTCATGGGTGTTTTTATTGAAGAAGAAGCGTGAGGCCCGTCATCATTTCTAGGTCTTCTATCAATAGGTTGTGAAAGAGATCGGATGACCTCTTCTTCACATCTACTTAGATCAATGGGGGAATTCACATCAAATAAGTTCTTGGCATTCCTAAACTAAAAAGGCATCAAACAAAATTTGACTGCTCCCTACACACTCCAATAGAATGGCATTATTGAGTGATGTAATCACATAGTAATAAAAATGGATTGCTTCATGTTGTCAATAACAAAATTGGAGAAATGATATTGGGTAGAAGTAGTCCAAATAGTTGTTTATCTTATCAATAGGGCACCAATAAAGGTTTTAAAGGACAAAACACTAGAAGAGGTATAGAGTGGTAAAAATCCATTGATTTCTCATCTACAAGTGTTAGATTGCAAATCATATATGCATGTCTTATCTCAAAATAAGAATAAACTCAAGTGAAAAACACTCTCATGCGTATTATTATGATATATCAGTACCTCAAAAGCATAAAATCTTAAGGATCCTAAGATAAAGAAAATTTATGAAAGTAGAGATGTGGTTTTTGACAAGTCATCCTTTGATTCAATGATGCAAAAAAAAGAGTAAAAAACAACCACCTCTCACCAATTACTCTCTGAGTTAGATGATGAGGAGACTTCTCATAGAGCATATAAGCTATAAGTGGAGCTATATGTTAACCTAGGAGAATTATAAAATACCCCAGGTTGTTCTTTACATCAATAGCAGAGTTCCTATCTGAAGTGGGTACAAAGCACTATCAAAGACTCCCATGTGCAATCTCCCCAAAATACTTCATCTGAAGTGAGAACGAGGAGTCAAACAAGAATACCTCTTCACTCATGAGTATAATAATTGATAAATCTAAACCTAATAATGTTTAAGAATCACTAAGTCAACCTCAGTGGAAGAAAGCAATAGATGTTGAGTATGACTCACTCATGCAGAATCAGACTTGGGAACTTTTTGATATACCTAAAGGAAATAAACCCATAGGCTGAAAATGGGTTTTTTAAACTAAATATAAGGCAAAAAAATCCATCAACAAACATAAAGCATGACTTATAGCAAAGGGATACACTCAGAATGAAGGAATTGACTATGAAGAGACCTTTGCACCTATGGCAAAGATCGAGACCATTATAGTTATTAATGCAATGGTAGCATAGAATGGATGGAAATTTTAGTAGATATATGTCAAGAGTGCTTTCCTAAAATGATGATCTTAAATAATAAGTATACATGACCTAACTAGAAGTATTTGCTGATGAAAAACATCCTAAAAGGGTATGTCATTTCATCAAATCACTATATGGATTGAAATAATCTCTTAGGGCATGGTACATCAAGATAGATGATCACCTTTTATAGCATGGTTTTACCCATATCCCTTCATATTCTAACTTATACTTAAAGAAGGTAGGAATATAAATTATCATCCTTGTTTTGTATGTCAATTATCTTGTGATCACTAGAAGTTCAGAAGATCATGTTGATATTTCAAATAATAATCTCAAAATATCCTTCACCATGACTGATTTGGGGCTACTCCATTACTATCTTGGTTTGGAAATATGGAAAAAATAGAATCACATTTTTATCTCCTAGATAAAATATGCCAATATAGTCCTATAAAAGTATATAATGTCAAATTGTAAACCTCTTTCAACACCAATGGAGAAAGGTTTACAACTCTCTCGAGTCTAGGACTCACATCAAGTAGATGTAACTCTCTATAGACAACTCGTTGGGAGTCTCATCTACTTGACCTACACCAGACCATATATATATATATATATATATATATATATATATATATATATATATATATATATATATATATATATATATATATATATATATATATATATATATATATATAGATTTGTCTCTTCAAATTCATTAGGAGCCAAAGAAATGTCACTGGGTTATATCAAAGCATGTTTAGATATATGTTCAAGGTACACTTGAATATGGTCTAAAATACAAGAAAATATTCATTTTTTCTTATAGGGATATATTGATTTGGATGATGTTAGATCTATTGATGATAGAAAGTCAATGTCAGGATACATAATTCATCTCATATCTAGACTGATCTTGTAGATCAATAATAAGGAAATTGTTGTTGCTCTCTCATCCACTGAGGTAGATTAGCATGTCACACATGGAGATGTGTGTGAGGTGATATGGTTACATCACATTCTAGTTGATATAGGCATTAGTGAAGAGAAGCCACCTATTCTTCATTGTAATAATCAAGGTGTGTTGAAACTTATGAAGAATCTTATTTTTCATAAAAGAACCAAGTATATTAAGGTTGAATGTCACTACATTTGAGAGCAAGTCTTAAACCATCACATCTAGCTCTACTACTGCCCAACATATGCATAGATAGCTGATATACTCACCAAATACCTTGGAAAGGTGAAAATTGAGCTATTTAGAGGGTACATTTGTAAAAATAATATAATGGGGGGAAATTTTATCATAGATGATTAGAATAGATAAATCGGTTTGAACTACATTCCATTATTTTTAGTTGTTGATATTTCTCTCCCTAGATCCTTTGAATCTCTCCCTCCTATTTTCTATAACATCATAGTTTATTTATTTTGCTTTTTCTTATGTGAATAAAACATCGAAGTTCATTGGTTTGCTCACAATATGTTATCTCATGAGATCATACCCTTTGATTCCATCACTTGTTGTAATATACAATCTAGATCAATTCCTATCAAAACTAGACATCAAAGAGCATGTGCTCAACCCTTCATGTTTCCTTATACACTCCCTCAACCTAGTCCTATTATATTTTCTTCTATACCTCTTATTCATCCTTAATTTATCTTAGACTCTAAAGTCCATGTTCTTCAAACTAGATGACGATGACCTTCCTTAACTTCCTGACCCCAAGCACCTATTATCAATATTCCTTTTCTACCTCCTCCATAAAATTCATGACAAAATTCCCAACCCAAAGGGTATTGTCTCATTGAGAAATTATGTAATACACCAAATAAGATTCTTCTTATATAAGTATTTAAAAAGGCACCAACTTATAAGTATATTTTATATATAATGTTTTGAAATACTAATATTCTTATAGACACATAACTGACTTCATTTGCTTCTATTATGATTAACTTTAAAGATATTGATCTAGTACTATTTATTTTGATAAAGAATATTTTCCTCTAAAACATAATATTGAGTAGAATATTCCACTATTTATTTAGGTTCAAAGTTTATTAAGAGATTTTTGGTTGACAATGGTTCTAGATAAAATATTTTCAATTATAACTTTATATAAAAATTAGAATTCAATAAGAGAAATCTTTAAAAAATTGAGAAATGCTATACATAGCATTGATAATACTCCAACATCAATAATGGGAATTATCACATTATAGATACTGGTAGGTCCTAAAATGGTCTCTATTTTATTTCAAGTTTTTGTTTCTCAATTACAGTATAATATAGGTGCATCAAGTTTCTATATGATTCACATGAGTATACAATTCCAATAGATTATATACCTTTTTGATATTATAAAATCACACAACCTCATAAGGTTTCTTTCATAGCACCTAAACAACTAATTCTAATTATACAAAGACATACTTATGATTTGGGTGAATCAAGTAAAGTGGTTGATCCATAATAGACTTATCCAAGTCCTCAGAACACAAAGGAACCTATCTAAGAAATCTTACCAAAGGAACACATATTTACATAGATTGAAAAGCTTATCATGAATGAACTTAAATATGAGTTACCTATTATATATTCCATAATGTTCATTACAAAAATATCACTATTGGTCAATATAAAGGATTCTTATTACAAAATAGAAGATTAATATAGTAGTGACGATGAAAATACATAATAATTAATAGATGGTCAAATGTGCAAATTATATTTCAATTCCATTAATAAAGATAACAAAAATATCTCATTCTTTATTTACATCAATTGGAGTAGGTGAATACAAGGTTATATCTCCTCTAAAAGTAATGGTTAAACTATAATTTCTAAACAACATGATATAAAAAATACTTGAAATACCTTATCATAGGGAATTTCACACTATATTAATTCAAGCACTTCTAATCATATAAATATTATATCTTCTAAGGAACAAGTGCAAGCTCAAAAAAGGCCAAACTCAAAAATACAATCATTAAAGAAAGATTGTGGTCTATTTAAATAGGGATTTCTTAATAAAAGAATTTGAAATCAAGAATCAAAGAATCTCCTTAAAAATGTGGTAAAAAAATAGATCCCGAAGCATTTTTTTCTTGTCTAGAGCCTCTCATTATAAAACCATTTATGGATGGAAAACAATGTACTAATGTTGTGGTTACATACTTCAAGATGCTAATATATTTAGTATTGGTTAGTAGCTATATTTACTTTGTGAAAGTAATGGTAAAATCTTGGTTGCTTACGTAGTTATACATATTAGCACTAAATATGTCTGATGTGAAAACAAAATAAAAATATTCAATGTTGTGACATTACTATGTGATCCTTAGCTTCTCAAAACTTGAGAACATTATAAATTCTACTTATAACTAATATAAAGTTAGTGTAGAATAATCATATGTGGAGGCTTATATGCCCATCACCCAACGATTGTCCAATACCTTTAAATTTAGCTTCTCTACATTTCAAGCATTATCGCAATCACTTTAAAATATAGTTATTTATTGAAGACCCTTGTTCTAGATATCTTGTTTCTCTCTCCTCCTCTCCTTATTTTATTTATGGGATTTATCCCATAACCATACTTTATACAATTATGAGGCCCTATAATCGTGCAATGCACAGTTCAAGGGTAAGTCCTTGTGACTCCTATTTTATTTCATCTAATCCAATACAATACATGAATAATTTCATCTACCCTATTTCAAGTTAATGTTTCCTCAGTTTTTTAGTTTTAAACTAGATGCAGGTTACATTCAAATTTAGTTTATAACAAGCTAAAAAACTAAAAAACCTTGCAAATATCTTGTTAGTCCTTGTCAAAGTAAAGATAATATAGCTTTTACTACGGTTAATAATATTTTACATCTAATTAATCATAATTAATCTTCACACAACATTTATTGTTGTGCCGAATTTACATTACAAATTTATATGCAAATATTAAATCATCGATAGAGGAAACACATATACAATATAAATGTGACCCTTTAAGATTCATGAATTTGTTAATTTACCGATTTCATTTGTACACTTGTTAGAGAATATTTTAAAGTCCTATGTGATTAAAAATTCAATGGACATACTACAAATACCAACAAAAAGTACAAACACATGTCAACAAATATTCATATATTAATTCTCAAATGACAACATAATACCTATATTTCCATTATTTTTTGATTTAAGTCTCTTTTTAATTAAAAATATTTTCCTCTAATGTACCATATTTATGGTACATGGCACATCAAATCACATTATTTCAATGCATTATATAGCCTAGTAAAAAGATGTTTTTTTGATAAATTGTGTCAAAACCGTGGATCAACATGTTTAGATTATCATCTATGATCTGCTATCAGTAAAAATAAATATGTAAGAACAAAAAATCAAGGGTCTTTATATAGATGTCCATTGACTTATAAAGCAACTTTCTAGACTACATTTCTCAACATTGTAGTTAGTGTGGTATGTATTTATAATTATATAATATTATAAATACTAAGATTACTAGGTATATACTACAAAAAAAATTATGTTCAGTTACAAATAAATATTACCAATGTTAGGGAACTTAATCACAGAATCTGGATAAGACACCTATTACAATTCATTTATTGGTTATGATTAAATATTATTAACATTGGACAACTTAATCATGCGGTCTGATTAACAAAGCTACCCCATGTTAAATACATGTTCACAAACTAAATTTAATTAATTGAATTATATTTAATGCACTGTTAAATACATGTCGTCAAACTAGATTTGATTTATCCGAGATTTTCTTAGACAATATTATCCTACCATCACACAATGTTTTCTTTCCGGAAAAAGACCTTAAATATAAATAACAAAAAATATTAATCTGATATTTATAATCTAATGATTAATTCAATAATCTGAGTTCAAATCTCAGTATGACCTAATGCAGATTTTCCACGAGAATGCTACCTTACTCGGATCTCATAGAGATTATCGAGCATTTTTACTTTAGAAACTTCAATTGCGTAGGAGACAATCCCCAAATATGTTAACAAGTATATTTCCCCCAAAAAAAATATGGCCGTGGAAGATGATGGGTGGGACTTGGAATTGGCTATTTCTGCGATTACAGACGTCAAATGCGTCTTCTAATTTGGCTGAGAATTCGAGCTCTACAAGCTTCTAGAATTGAGCTTCTTTTTAATTGCAAAGAACACTTTTCTTACTCTTTAGCTTATCTTTGGATTCAGTCTCTAAGTATCTCTGTACTTTTTTTGTACTTCTTTCCTGGATCGGAATCTCGTACCTTGAACAAGATCTAAATAACGCTGTAAAGAAACAATTAAATATTCAAGCCGTAGCAAATGTTCTAGCACTTTAAATTTAATATCTTAGATGGACAAGTTTAGAAACCCCAAAAAATTAAATGACTACCTTGTATGATTGCCCTGCACATAAACTATATTTTCTGGTTCGAATCTCTGTTGCCTTCCCTCTCGGCAACACGACCGGATTGTCGATAATTTGGCGGGAAACTCCATTCTTTAACCGTGAAATCAAATTCCAATGGCTTACTTCACAAATGCAATTGTTCATCACAAGGCTATGAAAATCACTTCCTTGGAGACTGAAAATCTATTCTGTATATGGTACAATTATACTGCAAATTTAAGTGAAAATTGTAAGAAAATCAAAGTGAGAATTAAAATTAGAATACTATATAGAAACAATTTTCCTCACAAATAAACAATTTTACTTCTGCAATGCTTCTCAATTAACCAACATTTAAAACGGGGCAAAGCAATAAGTAATTTCTAAATCTCTTAGTTAATATAAATATGGGTTTTACAAATTCGTTGGTAATTCATTATTTCATCGTATAAAAAGCACTTCTAAATTAATTAGTATTGGTTTAAAATTGTTTTATCTGCAAAATTTTGTAAATAGATTTAATGAAAAAATATATTTTAATGTAGTGATTGTAGTAATGTTGTGTTAATAATAATAATAATAATAATAATAATAATAATAATAATAATAATAATAATAATAATAATAATAATAATAATAATAATAAAAAAAACAACGTAAAGTAGGTCTATATAATAAGGCAAATAAAACCTAGAAAATTTGGAGTGAACGGAAACAACCCAAAAACCATTAGTGCCCTCTTCCAAAAATGCTTTTATATGTTCCAAAAAGGTCAAAAACCTTAATATACTCTTCCAAAAATGTCAAGTTCTAATTCAAGCATATGTTTTTCAATAAAAATATGATTTGACAATCATATTTTTCTGTTCCATAGTGTTAATGAATTTTTCACAATTTTACATAGATTTATAAAACATTGATCTCTTTCTTCAAAATTATGAGAGAAAAATAATATTTAAAAAGATAAAAAAATAGAACATAATTCAAAAACCTATATTATCCCTCAGTTATTATCAATCCCTTAGAATTTTTATCTAAAAAAATAATAATTAACACTCTTAAATGTAATATATTTACTCAACAGTACTCAAGGGTTTGGTGTATTGGTGAGGTACAAGTAGTTTGTACTCATCAACCCAAGTTCCATTCCCATTGAGTACATGAGGCCTATTTCAACAAGTGGCCATGTGGACACCTTGAGGTAGGGATCAAACTTCTCCTTGTGGACCAAGCGGAACACAATGAGGTACTTCGGATGCGGATCGTTTCGCAGACATTATAGACTTAGGCCCACCCACATGTCCCACTTCAAGAAGGTGCTCCCCCATTACTCCAGTTCATAGCTCTGGTATATCAAAAGCATTTATCCTAATATTTTCTTGAGAATAGGGTCAGAAGAAAAAATAAAAAAAGCAGGAGAGATAATTGGTCTTCTTCATCAAGCCTTAGGATGAATCTTAACTTTGATGGTGCAGCTAAAGGAAATTTGGGTATGGCGGGTACTTGCGGGACTTTTAAATATTCTAGGGGTAATTTTTGGCTCAGATACAGTAAAGTGCTTGGCTCCTACTCCAACAATGTCACTAAATCCAAGTCTCTGTGGTGTGGCCCATCTTTAGCAATACAAAAAAATTGGCTTCATTTGGATATAAAAGGGGACTCAAAAATTATCATTGAAGCCCTCTCGAATGGATCTACACACAATTGGATCTTAAAGAATATTATGGAAGATTGCAAATCACTATTCAACAATTTGAGGACTTACTCCCCCTTGCACATCTTTTGTGAAAGCAATAAGTTAGCTGATCATATGGCTAATGAAGGTGTAACACTTAACCACTCACAAAAAAGCCTCCATATGACCAATGATCTCCCCAAAAGATATAAGTCTTGAAAGATTATGAAAAATGATTTAACTAACTACCATATTAATGAGGATCATCATTAATTGGTCAGGGTGTGATTTTGTAGATCTATAAAGCATAGGAATAAATATGAACATTAGAGAATGATGGTTTTTGAGATATGCAAGTACCATGTGTGTCTCATATCATGTTATTTACCTCCTTCCACTCTCCACTTTGGGCATTCTATACCCTTCTATGCTTTATGATCCTAGCTCTATTGAAATTTCATCATTGGCGACATGGATTCAGGAGGTCTTGATAGCAAGCATCCCAGGTAGGACATAGGTAGGGCTTCTATTGTTAATTTAGTTAATACTATACATAACAGTCTGCTGCATAACTATTCCTTAGAAGATGTCCATTCCTCCTTTTTGGCCCTAGTGGATGATCTGAATCTCTACCATATGTTAGACTTGGACTCCCTCCTAGATAAAAATACTTGTGTTACTACCTAGGAGGCTCTAAATTTTTGGTAAAAAACCTTGCGTAAAGGTGTGAAGGATGAAAACTTGCTGAAATGGATGGCTACGAATCTGCTTCATGCCCAACTTGCTTCTCGTCTCAGAGGTAGTTCCTCGATGGCTTCTATAGAGGTGGTGATCAAAGATATGTAAGATACTAGTCAATCTAATGTTCATTTGAACACCCTCAAAGTTACTCAGCTAATTAGAATTTAGACTGTTCTTTTTAGTGTTATTAATTATCTTGTAATTCATGAAGATATGGATCATTTCAGTCATTTGATGGACACCAAGCTTTATCAAATTTGGACTCTGATTAAGGCAATGGATGAAGATAGCATCCTATAGCATAGGAAAGTAAAGCCAATCTATGAGAGGCTGGGCATTAGGCATGACACTTTGGAAATTAGTCTAGCAAGCTGCTTGGCTGCTATCAACCTAGAAGAACAAGTTCATGATGCTAGTAACAATATTGATATTATTATCTTTGATGAAGAATAGTTTTTGTTTCTTTATAGCTCTGAGATTCTTACTCTGTTATAACTTTGATACTTTAGCTGTATCTACTTGGTCTTACCATGGTCTTTGTTAAAATATTTTAAATAGATAGGTTGTGCCCTTTTTTTGACTTATAAAAAAAATTACTCAACAATATAATGAATGTATGATCTAGTCCATATAAATGTTCACACTAAAATGAATGTATGGAAAAAGATTAAATGCTTCAAATTTTATTGAGTTATACTCTAAATACTTGAATTAATAAGTCCAAGGACTTCAAATTTTAGCATGAAAAATGATCACATTTTTTTTAAATTGTTTTCTTTTTATGTTGATATTTTTTGTTTACTACATACTTTTAAATTTTTTACAGTCAATTCTTTAGTTTGATGTTCCTATGGAGTTCAAATATTTTGAAAAAAAAATTGTTCCTCTCCATGTAACTAAGTTCAACTACCTATCATTTTTTCTTTTAACCATTATTGTTAAAAATTAAAATATTTACTTCATTGTTTGTTATTCAATAATTTTTTTCCATATATAAATTTAAATTTTCTAGATGTCATTTGATGTCTTTTTACAATTTTTTTTAATATTGAAAAAGAAAATCACTTTGTTGGGACCTATTCACTTAATTATGTATATTTATTTTATAATAGTGAAATTTTTTATACATGGGGTGCATGGAGAACTGCAGTTAATAGTGGCATTATATTCAAATTCAAAGGCTTATTTTTATATTACATGGACTTAATCTAAGGCATCAATAAGTATAATTTATGTTTATATAAGTTTTAAAGTGTTGGCCTCACATTTAGTTGATAATAATAATAATATCAAAATGTTACGCTCTCCAATTCCATTTTATTGGATTTTTTAAAATTACAAACTAAATATTTTGTAATAAAAACTTAATCACTCCCTTTAATTAATTGTAAAATGTTTAATTATTACTTTTTTAATTTTAATTTCTTTTTTAAATTTTTTATTTATTATTTTTCATCTCATATGTTTGATTACTACAATATTATATTTATTCATAATTATTATTAATATTCAAGCTATAGATAATCTTCTTATTTATATAACATGGATAATTATGCATAATTCTCAACCCTGTGAATTATGGAAACATTTTGAAAAAGAACCATATAATCTTGATGATAGAAAACAAAATTAACCTAAGTGTTAATCAAATTCAAAATCCAATAATAAATAAAATAATATTAAATTTTTATTTCAAGTCCAAATTATTAAATCAAGCATACATTATAAAATTACATGCAAACTCAAACATACATAAGTCTCAATACAAAGACATGGACTAGCTGTTATGTTGCCCTTATTTTTAATGCAATTATTTGTTAACTATTTGTTTAAGTTAGACATTATATGCATTTTTTTTCACTTTTGATGGTTTGTACCTCTCTTCTCAATCTCTCAATGCTCACTTTCTTTCCCTCCTTTATCCTATTTTATGCTTTATCTCAAAATTAAAGTGCCTCCAATATATTGCATCTATTTTAAGCACCCATAATACTTATATATAATTTATTTAGTATTAGCTAAGTCATATAACACTCAATCACTTGGTCCCACCTTCTTTACTTTTAGTCGCTCATGTTATTTTACACACCAACAAAGTAATACTTTGAATTTAACTGTATATAAATACACTCTTAAGAAGTGTACTTATTTTACACCAAATATGACATAATAAATTATTAGTAATATATAGAGCACTCAAAATTATTCTACAAAGATCAAATAATCATTAGAGTATTTGTCATTGTATGAAGCTAGTATTTCCCATTGAAATTATGATGTGGCATTTAATTTATATTGTAAATGATGATTTCCATGACAAAATATGGTTTTCATTATTAATTTTGTTTATTACTGATAATATGAATTCATATTTATCATACCATATAAGTATCGTAATGTATCTAGTTTATGTGTAGTGACAATGCTAGTAATTATAGACACTAAAATTTAATCAATAAATATTTGATAATACTTATTCTTGACATATTTATTTTTCCTAGACAATTCACCATTATAATCATCTACAATCTAAAAAAATCCTTCAAATTATTAAAATTACTAAGAACATCTTCCAACTTTCTTATTTCATTCATATTCATCCTTATTTAGAAGATAATTTATTGTCACTCTTGTTTGAGAAGTTTATGTCATTTTAGGACAAGTCCATACTAGGTAGACAAGGGCACACTACTTACATGCCCAATAGTGCAGGCTTATCTCTCATCATCTAATGTCTATCTTTTCAAAATGACACACTTCCTAACATATTTCTTGCACATATCAATAGATTGGTTATCAAAAACATTCAAAATATTTCTTTATAAAATCACATCAAGGGTCACACTTGAAATGACTTAGGAATCTCTTACAAGGCATCTATATTTTTTATTTCAAAAAAATTCTATTTTTTGATTAAAGATCCATGTTACAATTCTACTTAAATTGTATAATCTGTGGTCAAGTCTGACATTGTTTATTGTAAGTTGAGGGCATACCTTGTCAAGCATTCTAATAAAAATTTCTAGTTACATTTATATGATCTTTCTTAAATGGATAACTACATCAGCCTGAGGACCTTTTGGCTATGTAGGCAATACTCAATCAACAAGGGTTTTTTTGAGAATAGTGTGACCATTCCTATGACCTCCATTTTTTCCCCTTTTGATCTTATTTTATGTGCTTATGTAGTATTAGGGTTATGATTTTACAAGTTTTATACACATCAATTTAGACTCTACATAGAGACCTTTCATGTACAAACATAGGACAAAAACCCCATATTTTCAAATCTAATGCACAACCTAATAGAAAAAATTCACAATAGACAAAAATCAACACATTGCACTCATGTCTACCTCTTATAGACTTTCCCAGCTAACACATTTGAGCCACTATTTTCTAATAAATTCAAGCACACAAGGTTTGAATTATTTAATATATCTCTTTGGTGATGTCAAAAATATAATTAAAAATTTGTTTTGAGGTCATCAGATTGAGAAGATTACAATCATACTCTTATTATTAGCATTTGGTTGATGCATTGATATATGTAGCATATTCATATATAGATATATTATATGAGACATTATGAGTACTAAATTCTATTATATTTTTATATTTTTTTTATGAAAATTTATGAAATGATATAATTTTTTTTTAATTATACATGTAAGCATCTTACTATGGTTTCATTTATATTTCTTTAAAAAAATATATATCTTTTGTACAATTTCCATCACAAAACTATAATGTAATTTGATAACATAAATGTTTGGAACTCATAATGCATATATTAATGTATTATGTTATCTACGGATTAATATTAGTAGTTGACACTACCTATCATTAAAATAATTGATGATGATTATTTATACAACATTGGCCTTCAAATTCGAGTATAGTTTATAATAGGATAAAGAAACATTAAATATAATTTACATATTTATTATAATCTTTTAGAATTTTTTAATGGTATATTAAAAATTTTACCTTGCATTTCTTATGGTTTAATAAATAAATTAATTTATGTTTTATGGCTTAAAAATAAGAATATATCTAATCAACCATCAAATTTAGTACATGTGACTGAAAATTATTTTTGTCATGTGAAAGTTATTACCATGGTGTAGGCACCTAAAATGGCATTTAATAATAACTAATTGTATTATTTTTAATGCATTCATTTATTTGTTAACTATCTATTTAATTTGGACATTATTGTCATATTTTCTCACTTTTGATTGTTTGTACCCTCTTATCAAGGCCTCAATGCTTGCTCTCTTTCTCTCATTTTTCCTATTTTAAGCTCTATGTCCAAAGTGCCTCCAAATCTATTGCATCTATTTGAATCACCCACAATACTTCTAGATAATTTTTTTAGTCTTAGTTAAATCATAGTGCACTCAATTACTTTCTCCCACCTTATTTGTTTTTAGTTGTTCATGCTAGTTTACACACCAATAGAGTACTACTTTGAATTCAACTGTATATAAATACACTCTAAGAATTGTATATTATTTACAATAAAGATTACATGTAGAGCACTCTAATAAATTTTTAGTATTATGTAGAGCACTCACAATCATTTTACAAATATGTTTTAACCCTAAATTAGACATGGATTCTAATGCGATAGATAAGGTTAAGAATATAGAAATAAATGGGCACAAGTGGGATAAATGCATATATAGTAGGACAGTTGATGACAAAACTTAGATATAATATATACTAAATTCATTATGTTGAGACATACTAAAAATATGAAACACAATAATGCTAGATATTATAATGATAATGAAAATAAGATACTTAGCTAGTTTTGATGCTAATACAGATATAGATCTGGAATAGGTAAGAAGTAGACTGGAGTAATATTCATGGAGATTATCAATCAATGTTACTTTAGAAACATCAATTGCATAGGAGATAATTGTTGAATATGTTAATAAGTATATTTCACCCAAAATAATGGCCTTGGAATATCATGGGTAGGACTTGCAATTATCTATTTCTGTGATGATAGATGTGTTAGATGCCTCATCTTCTAAGTTGGCTAAGAATTCAAATTCTAAAAAATTTTAGAATTGAGCTTCTTTTTAATTGCAAAAAAAACTTTTTAAATTCTTAAATAGTTTATATTTGGATTCAGTGTCTACGTACTTATGTACTTCTTCCCTGGATCATAACCCCTTACCATGAACAAGATCTAAATAATGCTATAAAAAAACAATTAATTATTCAAGCCTTAGCAAATTTTCTAGCACTTTAAACTTCATATATTATATGGACAATTTTATAAAAAAAATAAAATTAATTACTACCTTGTATGTCTTCCTTGCACATTAACTATATTTTCTGGTTTGAATCTCTATTGCCTTCTCTCTCAAAAGCCAAACTAGATTGTCAATAATTTGGAGGGCAACTCCATTCTTTAGCCCTCAAATAAAATTTAATTGCTTATTTCACACATGCAATTGCTCATCGCAAGGCTATACTTCAAGCTTAATTGATAATTATAAAAATCAAATTGATAATTTAAAATATAATAGTATATAGAAAAACTTTCCCTCATAAATAAGAAAATTTTCCTTTGCAATGTTTGTCAATTAACAAACATTTAAAATGGGCTAAATCAATACATAATTTCTAAATTCATTCATGAATATAAACATAGTTTTTACAAATTTTCATTGATATTCCCAACATGGGAAATTCACGGCCAATATTAATATTCTTATGGTCATTCCAAAAACTACCTCAACCTCACCTTAATTTTGTTGGCTAGGCATCTAATCATGGAAATGAGTTGAATATTAAATATTTGATGATTTTATAGTCCATATGATTACTGAAGTTTTTGTAAATAAGGGGACCTTAGTAGAAGCTCATCTTGATAAGTCTTAATGACCATGGTAGAAGATCATTCTGATAAATCTTAATGACCTAATAATATATATTATTATAAATAAAAGTAATATATATTACTAGTAATTTGTATATTATAATAATATTTAACAATATTTATATTATAAAATATGATAAATTATTTATATGATATATTTATAATTAATATGTAAATATAGATTTTATAATTTTAATGTCTTATTTCCATGTCAACTACATTACATTATAGTGATGATTTGAAGCACACATCAAATATGGAACCCTTTTGCAATCAAATCAATTTTAATGATGTCTTGATCACCCTTTGCAATAGAAAGCAACCAATATGATATATATAATAATGTAATATCTATATTTATATATAAGAATATATATTAAGAATAAATTTATAATAATTTTAATAATTTAATGAAAATTATAATAATTATATTATAATATTATTATAAAAGAAAATAGTATAATATAAATATAGATTATATTGTATTAATATATTTATTAATATTATTATAATATATATTACTATATATAAATAACACTAATGTATTACATATTACTAATATTAATGGTATATTAATAGATAATATAATATCTTATAATTATAGTTTTATAATCTAATAATAGAATATTAGATTATATATATATATATATATATATATATATATATATATATATATATATATATATATATATATATATATATATATATATATATATATATATATATATATATATATATATATATATATATATATATATATATATATTTGTGTGTGTATGATTAGAAAATGAATATTAGATTATTATTTCTTAAAATTTGATGCACAAAAAGTGAGATGGGTTAGGTGTGCATGGGTTTCAAGGGAGGTACAAATACCAATTTATACTCTTACGCTTTACAAATTTCCATTTCACCAAAATAGAAAATTACATCCTTTTGACATAACTTACACTTTTCAATATGGCATTTATAGTGTCTACAAAGGAAGTTATAATAATCAGGGTAGTACCTAATTTAAAATACATCCAACCAAGATAGTACTTGCATAGAATATGCAGACATTGGTGCGAATTTGAACCCAAGGCTAAAAAACTACCAAAAAACTGTAGTGCTTATGGGCCTAGGGTTAATTTCACCTTTCTTTCAATCACTAAATAAAAAAAGTTGTACACTATTCTTATGAATACAATGGATTTTATTAGGATTCCTAAGAATGAGAATGGAAAAGATTAAAAATATTTATATATGTATCTATTTGCATAAGGCATCATATGTCAAACAATTAAATTATATAAAAGACATACTTCATTAAAGAAGTATATTCCATTTTTTTCTCTAATTGGTTTTACAGTCATCCAATTAGTTTATATATAATTAAAGAAGTCAAAAATTTCATAAATAATTAATTTAGACTCATCTAAATTGACACATAATGCATTCTCTACATTTTTAAATTAGTTTTTGGTATCTGACATCTATTTTTATTGAGATGATACTTGTTTCAATCATGTATTAAGTAAATGAACTAGTTGAGTGAAAGCTACAAATTTTATTGAATGATGTGACATGTCACTAAAATTTACATGTGTATGTACTTGAGCTTCTTCAAAACCATCACCTAGAATACCTTGTCATTGCCACTCACCATCACCACAAATGTTCATGCTTTGTATGGTCTTTCCCTTCCCAATTACTAGACCATTATTCAATTTTAGTGTGAAACATAATGTTTCCTCCATGAAAAACTCATTTCCATGTTTTTTGGAGGAACACATAACCTCATTTTACACTATCACCTCCACCCAAACTATTATATTAATTTTATTTCTAAGTGATTCATGCACAAAGGTGATAAATGTTAGTGTCTATGGTTTTTGAATGAGGTGCA
>JARHVA010000007.1:1517500-1530000 GCA_037957365.1 Torreya grandis | reverse complement strand
GGATTAAATTTATATGTTTACATTTTTCTCATCTGTGAAATGGCATTGAAACTAGAATAAGTAATGGTCTTTCAAATAATAAAGATGAGCATGGATGTTACTAAATTAAAAGATGGATGATGCCCCCTCGAGGGGACATAAGGGGAGGGATGAGACATAGGGCCACTTGAAATAGGAAATGAGGATTTGGATGCATGAATAAAGAAAAGGAATTGGGATTCCATGAAGATGATGGATATATAATGATATGGGTGCAATTAATGATCTATAAATTGATGATGCCCTAAGCAAATACATATTGAGGGATTAAAAATGATGGCATAATGGGTTCAAACATGCCCCAAATGGGAATAATCCATATCAATATGATGATAAAAGGTTTCAAGATTTAGACATATCCCAAGAAAGGATGTGTGTTAGGGAGAGCTATGAACTTAGATTGGATGATTGGACACAATATTTAGATGTATCCTAGGTAAGGAAACATGTATGGGAGATATGTGGTCAAAATAAGACAATTATTTGATAAGAAATATTAAATATTTGACATGTGTAGCTCAAAGTTACATGTCAAGTGCTGATGATATTATGGGTGGGAAATGATATGATCAAGTCACCAAGGGATAAAGTGGAATAATTGGTTAGTGTGACCGAACATCACCTATATAGTCTTAAAATTCCTCAGGTTTAGGTAGTTATCCGTAAGAGGGAATAATGAGGTGATGGATAATAGAATATAGGAAGAACAAATGAAAGGGATGTAATAGATACAATGTATGTGAATGATAGTGATGGATGTGTTTCAAGGTTACCAATTGATGACCGACAATATTGATGATATCGATGATGCCTCTAGGACAAATGTATTTGATGTAACAATATATGATAAAGTTACAATCTTGGACGTACCCCAATCAATGGCATATGAAAAAAATATCCATAAAATTTGACTAGATAAGTAAAGTCATGATATTTGGATGTATCCCAAGTAAAGACACATGCTGAGGAGAGATACGAGCTTAGATTAAATTTACTGAATGATGTCTGAGATTTGATTGTATCCTAGGAAAGGACACATGTTAGGGAGAGTTACAAACATCAATCAAATTAATTGATTGACTAACTAATTATTGATTTTTTAATTCAAGGATCTGACCAATAGATGAATTGATGATGACAAATCATGATGATGAAGGATGTGATATGATAGACTGATTTTGATAGAGTGGATAGTTGAATATATTGATGTGAGTGGAAATGATTATGAAATATGAGATATTGAAGATAATGGATAATCCTAGAAAATGACATGATTGCATCCAAGATGACCTCAAACACCCCATGTGATTGAGTGTTTACTACATAGTCTTAGAAGACCTTAGGTCAATGTAGTTCTACCTAAGAGGTAATAATGATAAGAGAGGATAGGATAGACTATAGTATGATGGTGATGCATTCTTAGATATGTTAGTTATTAGGTAAAATATTTGATTCAAATGTTAGATTTGATGATTTGATTTATAATTGATTTGGGATGTTGATGATTATATAGATGATATATGAGTCAAATAAATGATTAATATTAGATGCTATATGTTATTGAAATCATTAGATCAGATTATTTAAGGAGATTAATGAAAGTATATTTATGTGTATTGTTCTCAAACATCCATCATTATTCATGTTGCAATAACTAAAAATTCATCATAGTCCAATAAATCCTTTTTAATATAGCACAACATGGGTAGTATATACCATGATATATGTATATGACCATTATGTCATTTTTCCAAAGGGCATGTTGGACTAACACAAAAGATACACAGATCAAAAATAAAATATACAAGTAGCACATGGTGTAACACACCATTGATATAAGGAAACATGATGACATATTTTCTATATGATATTGAAAAAATATGATAAAAAGAATACAATACAAAATGGTATGACAAAAAAATGCACAAAGATATTCATAAAATGGCTAACCAAAGACATGTAAATGAACATGTATAGACACATAGACTAACATAGATGAGTACACACAAATATATTCATGATAAAATACATTCAACAAATCAAACATCATTAAATAACACACAAGTATCTAAATTCATAATTTTTATTTGATCAATGTCTTGTCTATTTTTTTTATGAAAGCCTATGGGATGAGTGATCTAGTTATGATTTGATGTGACTATGTTTGCCCCATGTAATTTTATGAGATAAGAAGTTAAATTTGATGGATGATGGGATAGGATATTTATAAATGACACGTTAGATAAGGATTGATAAGCTTGACTTGATATTTTTTTTGAAATATGATAGACAATGAGCTTCAGACAAGGTGTCTTTGAGTAAATTTAACTTTGGTACAGGATCTAGTTTGATTAAGATGAGTTATGGTAAAATTAACCCTAAATTTGACTTGTTTATTTTGATGTTAAGATTAAATTTGAAAGAGTTTTGAAAACTCTTCAACAAAGATCTCTCCAATAACTCATCACCTCAAGCATAAAGTTAATATTTACATAGAAAGAATAAACCATATATTATCCATAAATAGAATATATAATACTAAAGTTCTCTATCTCTCTAGTTATTAAAAAATATAGTGAATTTGCCTTGCATATATAGGAAAGAAAGATCAATCCTAGCTAAGAGATCAAATTAAGTGATCAATCCTAACTAAGAAATCAGGTTAAAGATCAAACCTAGGACTAAGAGATAACTATTCCTAAAGGATAGAAATAACTAGAAACTATCCCCATAATATCTAAGAGATAAATATGTAATATCTCATAATATATAAAATAATATAAATAAAATATCTACACATAAGTGGGTGGGAATAACTAAATACCTAGATGAATGTGAGCCAAGGATAAAAACCTACTCTAATGCTTCCCTCAAGTGAAGCTAGGGACCAAAAATAGAGTGGCATATCCATAATATGAATCTCAGCAAAAAGGCCTAATCAAGTACTCATGTACAATATATCCATGAAACAATCTCGTATAAAGTGGAGAACTGAAGAAAACCTATATAAAAATAAAACACCCCTAAAAAGAGATAAAATAAGGAAGGAAATGGGTCCTAAAAACAAGTCCTGATGAGGTACCCATAAAAAATTATGTAGTCTGAAGACAACTATCTCTATGAACACCAATCCATCTTACCCAAATATATTGATGTCAAGTCATTATAACCACCAAGTTAAATTAATAATGATGTTGAATATGAGGATCATTAAACATAAACATTGCACTCCATAATACTGTGTAGAATGATGAAACTGAGGAAGAATTTCCTAAACATCCTCCCTCAATGCTAAAATAGGAGAATATGGAAATGAAATTATCTAAAGAAGTGGATTAATAGATGGTGATAAGTGAACACAAATATTGGTGGGGATACCACACTGGTGTCACTACTCAAAAAATTATCAAGATTGCTAGTGAGACATAACAATCCTCATATAAGTTCAAAAAATAAAAGTGCCTGAATAAGATACCCATGTACAAATGAGGAATTTATAAAATGTAGATAAAATATCTCAAGAAGATGGACCTAGTGGTGATTGGAGAGACCGGTAACTAAAATAGTAAAAGGGTTCACATACTAAGGTACACACTCATGAAATTAGATTAAGCTATAAAAACAAACCCCTCATGGCACTTTATAATTTAATGTAAATACAATATATTCTAGAAAATATCAAATGAAAATAAGGAAGACATTGTTCACATAAAAATAGCTTCAAAAAAGGAGACTATTGACCTATCAAATAAGTCAACACAAATAAAAGAGTTACTCTTAAAATATCGGAGTAGTGTGTGAATAAGGAAGTTAAAAATAGAGGAACCATGTTGGTAAAATCATTTTAGATAATGTTGATGTCACCACAAGTGATCTAAAATCCATCTTAAATGAATAGTAATTATGGATTAATATGCCTACATAGGAGTGGGTGAAAAAATCTACAATGGTAAAATGTGAGGTGACATCTGAATCTGTGCCAGGTTGATCATGTCTAATAATATCTATTTTTTTAGGCCTAATAGAAGGTGCAAGTATCTCAATAGAATAATTCAAGCTTCTAATAAATGGGCCTTAAGGATACATGACATAAACTATAAATGTGTCAAAGTTCCAATGTGCAAACTAGAATATAACATGACATGGGATAATGGAAGAGTGTGGAAAATAGAAAAAAATCTATCATAATTTCACAATGGTAAAATATAACGTAACGTCTCAATCTATGCCAATTTTATCATTTTTGAAAATATCAATTTTCTCAAACATAGGGGAAATTGCAAGTGTCTCCATAGAATAAGACAAGGCACTAATAAATGGGTCTTGAGGAGACATGACACTAACATTATAATTCATAAAATAAAAACCCAAGGGGATGTCAAAAAGTACTAAAAATTAAGAAAACAATGAGGATAAAATTAAATCATGAGGAAGACTAGGTCCTATCCACAATTTTGCAATGCAACCATGATGAAGAGAAAACCAAAGGATCAAAAGGAATGACTAAGGTTTGTGAAAAGAGAGAACTACTACAGGGAGTGAGACCCATGTAAGTATCCTATAAAAATATTAGATAGATAGCATATAGAAAGCATAATAAGAAGGGGGAGATCTATATTAATGTCCATTGAGATATTAATGATGATCATGTGAGAGACAAGCCTATGTGTCTTAGAAGGGTTTTGAAGTTGAATCAGTTTGGTATCATGTAATGTAAAATAAGATTAGGCATGATAATATGCCTCAATGTATAATTATATGTAGGGATGGGCATTGTAAGATGCCTTAAATTCTAAATTAACACATGGGTGGGTATCACAAGATGCCCCAAAATCTAAAGTAATATGTGGATGGGCATCACAAGATGCCCTAAAGGCTAAAAAGAAGAAGAAATGATAAGAAGAAAAGAGCACCCCAGATAGTATGTAAATGGATTAAGTTTGTCCAAGAAGATTATAATAGGGGATTTCATGTTGCTCTAAAGAAATGAATAGAATTTTAATCAAGAAAAAAGAGAAAGCAGGAATAGAGAACTAAGTCTGTTAGATATAGAAGGAAGTCAGCCAGATAAAGAACTAAATTGGCTAAATAGAATAGAAAGGTCAACATTAAAATACAACGTCAATTGGGTTGACAAAGTACTACTAAAAAAAGTTTAAGAAGAGTATAGAGTCAACTAGGTCAAATATGTACTATTGAAAAGAAGATAAAATAGATAGATAAGAGACATAGTCATGTTGGTTAGCTGTGTACTATTGACAGGAACCAAGATAGGGCCTATAAGAGACTGTATCGACCAAAATGACAGTGTTTTAAAACAAGGTAAAATTTTGAAATATGAATGATACAAGAAATAGAATCAAACAAATAATTAGATCAATATGAGTGATCCAATTGAGGCACACAGCACAAAACCTTGCACCAATGTTGGTCAATGAAAGTTTTTGAAATAGAACACACAATGATAAAAGATAAAGTAGTCAACTAAAAATTAAATGTTAACTAATTGGTCATCTTGAGTGTGATTATATTATTAGAAAATATTGTTTTAAGTGTGATGGGAAAGTTGGCTAAAAATAAAGAACTAGAAATCAATCTATAGATGGTTTAAGGATGTTTAGGATGAAAGGGATATGTGTTGGCAATGGTACTAACTTGATATTGGGGCATACCCCCTCACTTCATAATCTCACAATGATAAGGGTGTCAGGTGATTTTCTAATATATACCACTTATCACATATTTATACTTCACCAAAAAACCAAGTCGGCTTCTCCATTGGTGATGAAATCTAAGTAGGTAGGCCTTGGAAAGACAAGTGTTAAATGTGTTTTAAATATTATGTGATTTGGTAGTGTGTGTAAAAGAGAAAATAGTGTAACTAAATAGTAATTTGAAAAACCATCTATTTAGACTATGTGAGTTATTTTAAGCATGCAAATAGATGAAAATGAAAGTTTGAATTAATTAATATCAAATATTTGTTAATTCTCAAATTTAGAATAGTATAAAGTCAGTTTAGATGATACTATATGCAAATAGTACAAAATAGATTTGACTAAGTATCTACTATTTTGCAGAAGTAAAAGTCTTAAAGAATAGATTCAAATAGGTCAACTTAATCTTTTAGACAAAAAAATAGGCTATATAACTATGTTGACTAGGTTGATTTATTTGGTTTTAGGGTTGCACTTTTAAACACTACTAACATGCATAAAATAGAACTAAAATGAAGTATTGAAGTGATTGAGAAAGGAAAGAGAGGAACCTTTTTGGGTTTGAAGATGATTAGGGTTGTAAATTTTATGTTTAAGTGCCTTGAATGTTGTTTTCAAATTTTGTAAACTAAATCAACTATTTGACCTAGTTCTGCAAAACCCTATGTGTTGAAGGAGAATAAGATGACTAAGTCAACTTTTTTGATCTAATTTATTGTTTTATATGCTAGCAAAGAGACTAAGTTAACTTATTTGACTTAGTTTATTGATCTGAATGATGGTAGAGATCCTAAGTCAACCTATTTGACCTAGTTTGTTGATTTAAATGCTGGTAGAAAGACTAAATTGACCTATTTGACCTAGTTTGTTAATTTATGACTGAAAAAGAATAATGTGTCAACCTATTTGATCTAGTAACTTGTATCTAATGAAGACCTACATAGAAAGAATAAAGTTATTTTGATGTGATTGTGTGTTAAACCTGTGCATAAAATGTTAAAACTATACTGACAGGTTTGATATAGTATCAAAAACATAGAAAAATAATATGATAGAAATGAAAATGTGAAATAAAACTTACATTGGCTAGATTCATGTTGGATTCACTAGAATGTATGCAATGAAAAATGCAGCATATCTATAACTCAATCCTATCTCGAAGAAGATAAATCCTACTTACACTTTTGATTGGGGATACATTAGATAATTGATGTCATGACCAATATGAATCCACTAGACCTAACCAAGGGATATCCAACCATAAATAATATCAGTAGCGAGGGTTTCAAAGCCTCCACTCAAGCAAAACTATACAGTAACTCTAACTAGGTCATATGTTTTCATATTCATTAAACTAATAATAAGTAAAGTAAAAGTCTAATCTAGTGTTTACCAAGTCTTGTGGCATAAATTATGGGTAATAAACATGAAAATTAAACATGCACAAGATAATCCTAATTAAGATAAGTATAGGTAAAACTCTAATGCATGGAGAGAGATACTTCTATTTACTAAAGAGAGGAGCAAAGTTAGAGATTACCTCGAAGATGAACCCATTGAGACTCAATCTCTCCCTTGGCCAAAGGTGAATTTCAAGAGTTTTTTATAGTTTGTAAGGATCACTAAGAAAGGAAAATGCATCCAAGAATTCTCTAAAAGACAAGATTCTTCTCCAAGTATAAACCCTAAGCTAAGACTCCTCAAGTATAATGGTGGAAGAGTAGATTATAAAGGAGCACAAATAAATAATTAACTTTTATTGTCTCTCTAAAAATGGTGAAATTAATGTGTTTATATATGCAAATCTCACCTTAAACCTTTTTAAAAGTTTAGGTTGACAAGGTCGACCCAATCAACCTAGTAGCATAATTGACAAAAATAGACTAGGTCAACCCAAGGTTGATCTAGACCCTAATAAGTTTTTTCAATAAGAACACAAGGTCGATGTAGTTGACTATGTAATGTAAAGTGTCAAAAGGAGGTTTTAGTTTAGGGAAGGGCTAATGAAGGTGGTAAAAGACTAGAGGAGGGTACAAAATAGGAGACAAAGTTTAAGGAAATATTTTTAGGAGATGGTTGGATTAATAATAAGTGGTAGTAAGGGACAACAATCTTACAAAACACCAATGGTCTACCCACCCCTCACTTGGTGCACCCTTTAAGGCATGCACTCAAAGAGATTGAGATTTAATAGATTCTTGCAAGATAGAAAGCATAAATAATTGATAATGTTTGAAAATATTATGTGTATACAGGGATTTTAATATCCAATGAGGAGGGCATGGGAATGGGTTGTGTATACAAAAATATTAAAATGAGAGAGGTAAGGCAACACAATTGGAATAATAAGTGTCATGGTATGGCTTTATTACCTACTACTAGGAGCAATTTTTATGGGTAATTTGGTAAGAAAGAGAAGCATAAAATAAAGATGAAAATATAAATCTTCCTTGATTAATGTTTTATTATTTCTAACATTTTATGTTATAACCCCACTGGGTTTAACTCACTCAATAGTAATTTTTTAGAAAGTTTTACTTGGTAATCAAATTAGATTATCCATAAAAGATTAGTTAATATGATCTTTAACTAAATGTATATTTTCATAAATAATTTGTTATGATTCAATTATATAATGATTAGATTAACAAAGATAAAAAAATTACAAATATAGTCCATAAAAAATGTATAACTATTGAATTAATAACAACTCAACCAACTTCTAAAAGTTAATATAGTAATACTATAAAATTAAAAGTAGCCAAACTATTGTTCATCAAGTACAATAATACAATGATTATACATCAGAGTGAAATATAATAAGTACAAAGTTCCATAAAATTAATAAGTGTCCATAAAATCATTATGCATATATACTGAAATCATGAGTAAGAGTCTTTATGAACTGATTGTTGGAGGAGAGGGAGAGCATCATCAAAGTGCTTTTCCACACCAACCACAGATCATAGATCCGTCACATAATGTGTAATTAATTTTTTTTAGATCAATTGAAATTCCATCTTTGGAGATAATGTGTCCCAAATATTGCACTTTCCTCTATAAAAATGCATATTTGGACAACTTACCATACATTTTGTGTTTCCTTAAATGCTGCAATACCAACTTTGAATGTTGTAGATCCTCTTCCTCATTATTATAATAAATGAGGATATAATCCATAAACACTAACATAAAGTGATTCAGATATTCCCTAAAAACATTATTCATAAGATTCATGAATGTTATCAAAGCATGAGTTATTATGCTACTTTTAGAATATCTTATTTTTAAATCCTCAATTGACGATATCCCGCTCAAATATATATCTTTGAAAATATTATTATTTAATACATCTGATCATAGATCATCAATGTGAGGCAATGAATACTTATTCTTGATTATCACTTTGTTTAACATCCTATAATCTATATATAGGTGAAGAGTACCATCCTTCTTCTTGATGAACATGGTTGGTACACCCCATGTCGACACACTTGGTCAAATCAACCCTTTAGATAATATATCTTGTATTTTAGCCTTCAACTTAACCAATTTTATAGTCGCCATCATATAAGGTGCCTTATATTCTAGTTCTAAAGTAGATATCATGTCAATTGAGAAATTGAACTGGTGATAAACCTAGTAATTCCTTAGGAAACACATCCTTAAAATTCCTAAGAAAATGATAGTCCTTAATGGATGAATCTTTTACTTCATCCATATCATTTATTTTAATAATAAATGCCTAAAACATTTTACTTTGAGCCTTTTTAAGTTGAATTATTGAAATTTTCCTAAGTTTTAACTCTCTTTTCTTGCTCTAAATCTAAGTCTGATTCCCAAAATCATCCTGATATTCTAGATTTTATAGATAGCAATTCACCTTTACTTTATTCCTAGCAAGTCAATTCACCCCTAAGATTACATCATATGACCCTAGTGGAGCTACGTAAATATCTACAATAGTAATGAATTTAGGCAACTCAATCTTATCTTCAACTAAACACCTATCGACTTTGATCTTAGCGTCATTTCCATATTACACTGACCATGCATTTTCCATTGAACTCGCTTTACTTGATAACTTAGAAAGCATACACAGAGAAATAAAACACTCAGTAGCTCTAGTATCTATTAAAATAGAAATAGATTGACCAAAAATATTACCTAAAATCTCAATAGGTGAATCTTGAAAATTAGTTTGATGATTATCAATCACCACATGTATTTTCTGCTAGAAGTTCCCTTACTACACAATACTCTTTTCTTTTCCTTTACACTCTCCCTAAGTACATTCCCTAACAAAGTGATCAACTCCATATATGAAACATCCACTAGGTGGTCATTTTCTTTCTAACTATTAGTTCCCCTTGAACTTAGAATTGAAACCACCATTCATTTTAGTTTCGTATGATAAGTTATCAAACTTAGTGTTCTAGTTCTTGAACCATTTTTTTGAATTCTCATTCCTCTTTTAGTTATTTTTTAAGAGTCAGTTTGGAATCTCTAAAATTTTTCTTAGACTTCTCTTTGACCTAAGCAAGAGATTTTAGCTTAGACTCATGATTAACTACTTTATTAAAAACTTGATCTATATTAGATGGCCCATGCACATATACCTCACATCCAATTTTAGGTTTTAATCCCATAATGAACTTTTGAATTAAAAACCTTTCATCTACTTGATACTAAGGAACATATTTTAATAGATTGGTGAACTGCTCTTAGTACTCATACACCAAAATATTTCTCTACTTCAAATTCTAAAAATCTATCAACTTATGATCAAAATACAACTAAGGAAGCCACTGTGACCTGAATAATATCACAAACTTCTCTCAAGTTTTAGTGGTAGAGTCGAGGTTCATCTTGAGTTTCTTATTCATCCACCACATCATTGCTTCTCTATAATATTGATATGTTCCCCAAACTACTTTAGAAACTTCTAAGTAGTTTCATATCTTGAAGTACTTTTCATTTTTATCAACCAAGATTCAGCACCATCCCTAACTATAGTTCCATCAAACTTAAGAGGATTTACCTTCATTTTCCTTTTAATTTATGTAGCTACTCAATCCCTAGCATCTTGTAGGACCTCATCATGTCTATGCTCTTATTGAGCCTCTTGCTAAGATTTTTGATGAACACGGTGCTCTTCAACCTCTTCTTGATTGACTTATTCAACATACCCATTCACTTCCTTCTCTAATGTCATGATTTAGTCCCTAATTTCATAATGGTAAAAAGAATTTGATCCAACTTCAGAACTTGTTTTGCTACAAATTGGTTTATATCTACAAGAAGGTTGGTGTTTTTAGTACCTTAACCTCCAAGTCTACTATGCATCATTATCTTTTTTAATTCATAAGAGAATAAAAATATGTTAGTGGACTCATTAAGTCCTAGATTTTGAGCCTCAACTCTCATACCATAATGTTATAACCCCACTAGGTTTAACTCAATCAATGGTATTTTTTTAAAAAAATATTACTTAATAATCAAATTAGATTATCCATAAAATATTAGTTAATATGATATTTAACTAAATGCATCTTTTCATACAGAATCTATTATAATTCATTTATATAATGATGAGATTAACAAAGACAATAGAATTACAAATATAGTCCATCATAAATGTATAATTATTATATTAATAACAACTCATCTAACTGTTGAAAGTTAATATAATAATACTATACAATTAAAAGTAGCCAAACTTTTATTCATCAAGTACAATAATATAGTGATTATAAATCAGAGTGAACTATAATAATTATAATGTTCTACAAAAATAATGAGTGTCCATAAAATTATTGTGTAAATATACTCGAATCATAAGTAAGATTCTATATCGACTTACTGTTAGAGGAGAGGAAGAGTATCATCAAATTAATTTTCCACACCAACTATTTACCATATATCCCCTACACAATATCAAACTAGGGAATGGCTTTGACTTCACAGATGAGTAGATGATAACGGTGCAGGTATCAAGAATTTTAAAAAAATTTATATGTTGTAAGATTCTACCTACATGTAACGTATCATTAAAAAAATTATTTCTAACATGCCATCATACATACATGCATATAATCAAATAGGTGAAATGATAATGTTAAATATAAATATTACTTTAGTCAAAGTTTTCATGTAGTTTAACGATCTATTAGATCAATCATAATCACACACACACTCAATCAAATTTCATATAAACTAAATATTAAACACTTTATTATATGCATGATAATCCATCTCATAATAATTATCATCATTGACATTAATACTAGATTTTTAAATAATCTATATACCATAATTCCATGAATTTCTCATACAAATTTAGTATTTAATACTACGGTAATTAAATATAAGAAATATAAAGGAATAATCTCATGTTAAATAACTTATTTTCACAAATATATTTCCTATGTTTTAATACATCTAATGTCTATTTATAATTAAGGCAATATTGTATATTAATTTTTTTTCTAACAATCATCATAAAATCTAAGAGCTTATCAATTCCTAATAAAGATTCCAAGTTCAAATTCATTATAATAAATAAAATAGTTTAAGAATTCTCAATAAATTCTAAGCAAATCAATAATAAAAACTAAAAAAATTATTATTTTAATCATTTAATAAATAATTCTCTTCATAATTAATAAATAAAATATCATATTATTAATTAATGATATAAATCCCATTTTCATATGAATAGAACTATTCACTATAATCAAACAT
>JARHVA010000007.1:1452500-1512500 GCA_037957365.1 Torreya grandis | reverse complement strand
ATATCATAATAGAAACCATATCATCATCTAGTAAACATTAATTATTACAAAATGAGATTTAGTAGTATCAAAACAGGAATCTAACTATATCAACCCATCCAAACATAAATTAACTCAACACTATAAAACTTAAAGTAACCATGTATTTTATTGTGTTAAGTGGTATGTGTTGGGTTCCTTATTTATTCTCAACACCTTTAACATTATCATATGTATCATCCTCCTTGATGATACTCTCCCTCCATATCTAATTGGAGAGTATAATTTCTCCTACATCCACTTCACAAATGCAAATGGTAGTTAGCCCGTAACCAAGATAATCAATATAAATGTTATTAAAACATATAAAAATTGAATAATAATAATAGTAATAATAATAATAATAATAATAATAATAATAATAATAATAATAATAATAATAATAATAATAATAATAATTCATATAAAACTCATGTATAACTAATCAAATCAAGTAATGAATCACTAAATAATCATCAATGTCTATCCATACATCAACACAATGAAATATAGTTTGTTACAATAGTAATTAAACAACATCAACCTTGTAATATTTGTTTGATAAGAAAATCATGTTTAGTGAGGAAATCAAGATGTAATATTTCATCTAAGTTATTATGAATAATACCACATTAAGTATATAGGATATAAATTTCATATAACTAACCCCTAATGAATCCTTAACAAAACATCATATTATTTCAAAACATAAATTAAAAAATAATCATAAACATATTTTTAAATAGAAAAAGGTCATTAATTAGTGGAGTGAAAATTAATATGTACGATATAATGATAATACAATGCATAACCATAAATTTTATCTTAGTGAAAATGATCAATGTTGTAAAAATTAAGAATGAAAAATTCTCCTAGTGAGTAAGAAAACTAAGAAATACCTAATAGATGGAACTTATCTAATAGCCAATGCAAAATATTTAGATATAATTACATATTAATAGATTATATAATTAATTAAATGTATTTATAATGCTTGAACAAATTTTAGTTTTAAGCCCCTGCATAACTATAGTACACAAATTTCTTGGGAAACTAAAATCATATAATAATCACATGGTCGCATAACATGGTGAAGCTCATGATGAAAAATAGCAAGGTAATTTATAAATTGATGAATTATGTATGCCAAGGATAAATTACATCAAAATGTTCATAATCATGGTACATAACAAGGGTATGCCTCAGGTTATAAATATAAAATACATTAACAGTAAGTACAAGTGTGTTTTATGGATTGTAAGAACATGTATGTAGTTGAGACTGAAAATTATGATAAAATTTACAAATTACATAACTAATACATTCCTATCCACTTCAAGGACATAGACCATAACTTATTTTATAAATATAGCTAATATGTTACAAGAACCAAATACAATGAATACAATAAAATCAACATCTATAACACAAATTTCTTATGTTGTGTAGTTAAATAAAGAAGACTTCAATATGAAATGGAAAAAAGTACCTGGGAAATTTAATGTACATTAATTCAAAATATTACATTTTTTCATTTTAAAACATTAAGTTTGTCCAAAAAATATAAAAAAATGAATTATTTATTCTAAACTCTATATTTTATATTACTATATTATGTATTATTATATTATATTATATTTATTAATTTATTATAATATATTACAATATTATTTGAGAAATTAGATGTCAAAAATATGCATGATTAAAGGGAAATGGGATAATAATACCATATAACACCCAAAACTTCTTAAGAGGGATAAAAATTCATCAAACTCTAAAATTTGAGATAGGTGTAAAAAATAAAACACCAACTCATTTCTTAAGATGAATCCTATTAGCAATGTACTCTACAATATTTATAATTAGTGATAATAATAACTTATTTCACTTTTTATTGTCTATTATATTGTTTTTATAATCTTCTTTTAGCACATATGTTCAAATGACTATATTATTGAGTCTGGTTTTATAAGCTCTAATTTTCAAGGCACCTAATGGCCCAATCTTTGAGAGTAATGCCATTGCATGTTATGGTGAGATTAATTTTCCTTCCCAATTTATTAGCCAATGTATTATGTAAGTGCTTTGTGTAGTTTTATCTATCTAAAAAACTTATTTTTATTGAATCAATTACTTTTACAATTAATTTGTAATGTTTGAGGCATTGTAATATTCCAAGTCCATGATTGAATTGGTTTTCCTTCTTTAGATATTTATCTAAATATCATGTGATGGTATCAACCTTGAACTAGTTATAAAGTGTATCTTCCCCTAGTTGCTTGTTCTGATTTATGAAATTGATGTATGTTATATAAAATTCTTAAGATAGTTACAACAAGCATTTAAACTTTAATTGTTCATCATTTGAAATAGAGGAAGCCACAATTGTTGTGCTGAAGAGAGGTATAAGTGCATTGAATACTCACCTTATGAGAAACACCTACACATCAAGATGTATATAGTTTTCAAGTTATGATTAGTATTCCTTGGAAAATAAATTGTAATGCTTAGATATTTATTAAATAAAACCTAATATTTGGTTCAATATTTATGATATTTGGTCAGATTTTGGATTGTGTAAATACATAGCCTTATATTATGATTCAAGTAATGTTGAATATAACACCTAACACTTCACATCCACCCTTGAGAGAATAGTATTAGATGTTATAAAGTTAATATGCTACCAATGTAATTAATTTTTATTATGTAGCCTATATAGCATGGTACCTTGGGATTATCTATAAATTGTATGTTGATTCAACTCTAGTCTGTGTGTGATGAACAATATTGGATGTTAATTGTGGAATTTTCCTTAGGTTTCATATCGAAGTAGTAGTGAAAGTAATGCAGGAGCATCAGGATATAATAAAATATAAATATATAAATATGTCAAATTTTTACTTTGATAGGTTTATGAGGTCTATGGGATGTGTTCATGTCATTTTGAGTCCTCAAAACTATTGGTGTAGGCCTTTTTACCACTAGGGTTTAGCTACCAAGTTGTATTAGATTACTTAGGGATCTAGAGGTCATTTGGGTTACTTGGGAAGATTAGTCCCACATTCACTAGATTGTGTGGTATATTTCCCTCTCTAACCTATATATGCACCTCTCTCCTTTCATATTTTAATGTAATTCTAAGGCAATATATTGTGGATTGCTTGAACTACTTAGTTATGAACTATGATAGCTTTGAGAGTTATGAGAGCTCTGAACTTTGAGCCTTTGTATAAGCAATTCATTATTCAACATGATAAAGAGTATTTTATTTGATTTTATTATTTTTATAATATTCCTCTATGCTTGATTTTATTTAATAGAAGCTTCATTATGATTTGCACTTGCTCGAATCATGAGATCACTCTATCATGTGCATTCATTGATCTAGTGATCCTAGCTACAACTCTTTCATGGTATCAGATCGCCAATCTATGTTCACGATTATATGATTTATTATGATATAAGCTTTGTTTTGAAATATAGAGTTTATTTGCATATTTGTGGGGCAATTTTTTAAAGGGTTTACAAAATTTTCTAGGGTAGTTTTTTGAAATCTCAAAAACCTCAGGGTTTGTTAAAATCCCTTGATCGGCTAAAGTGACCAAAAAAATTATAGGGATCTTTTTTTGAAAAATCTTTGGTATAGATGGATCTTCTTTACATTGGTTACAAATTTATAAAATCATACTCAAAACCATAAAGGTCACTTTAGATCAGAGTGGCTCATTTATTGTTTATCATTTAATTGGCATTTTCTTGTTATTCAATTGCATGTATTAATCTATAATAATAATAATAAAAGTGTCATAGTAGTAGAAAAAACACTTGCAATGGATCAAAACCTTAATATAATGATTTACTTAAAATCAAAATTTTAAATGATTATAGAATTAAAATCAATATTTAAATATCCAAAATTGATAAAAATTAAGAGTGCAACTATAAAAGAGACAATAATCGATAGAAAATACCAAATGATTTGATAACGAAGTTCAGTTATAAAGACTAAATCTCTAGATCCACTCCAATGTGGGATCGGTCCTTATTAATTGTAGTAAAATTGATTTACAATAATAATAATTCTTCAAAAATCATCTTATGTTCTTTAAATATATCCCAGAGATTCTCTGAAAATAATAATATTTTGTTCAAGGCCCTCAAATAATCTCCAAATCTCTCTACACTCTTTACATGCCTTGGAAACAAAATCCATGACCAAAAGATGGCTTCAAATACATATTCATCCATTTTATATAATATTTAATCTCCATGGTATAACAATCAAGCCCTTATATTTTTACCCAATCGGTCAAGGTTTGAATCCCACTTCCATCACTTTTGGTGGGCTAAGTACATCTTATATCCCACATTGGGAAGGTGGGAGTTCAGTGATATATTTAAATGCCATGAAATTGGAGGTTTATAATGCCAAGTATTTGGCATTACCATGTGTTGCATGTAATTATGGTGGAGTGTGGAGATTATGTGGGGACCATGGGAAAATATATGGATGTTTGTGTTTAGGATGTGGCATGAACATTCGGTACGTGGAGATTTTGGATGTTACATAGAAAGTTAGAGGAATCTCAAAGGACTTTGGCATGAAATTTAATTACAATATAAAATTAGATCATAACAAATGGTGGAAAGCCACCTGGGGATTTGAGGACCCATCACATGGTCTGATCTCCATTCACCACTTGTCAACATTCATCGATTATTGACCTCTCATCACTTGTCGATAAAATCTAATTTTTTTATTTGCTCAAAACAATCTTCCAGGTACCATAACTCATGTATATGGGCTTTGTTTTGTAAACCATGAAATACATCAAAAATCTCTTGATGATCCCTTCAACAAGGCATTGATAAACCTACAATTTGAAGACTTTATTTTTGGATCAAAATATAGATCCTCCTAGATCAATCCTCCCCACTAGGAACTCTTAGACCTCCAAAAGTTGATTAATTGGTAAAGAGGCGAGGGTATTGATCCATCACTCTTCAAAATTCCATTTGTTTAGCCTTGTTTGGTTACATCCCTTTGAGACCATCATGAATATATTCAACATTTCCCCTTCACAAAGTCTAAACCTTCCTATCAAGTATAGTATCTTCCTGTAGTTCTATTAGATAATTAGGAGTAAAATCATCAATATAAGGAATGGATACACTCTCACCATAATCTAAAATCATTGAAGGTTCATAAAATTTTAGATTTTCCACATTCACAACTGAATAAATTTACATATAAGATGGCAAATCCAACTAGAAAGTATTTTTACCAATCTTTTCCATAATCCAAAAAGGACCATACCAGATTAGTTTTAAATTTTTACCTTCACCTATTAGTCTTTCCTTACTGATGTGAAGCCATACTAAATCACCTATAGCAAACCAGTGATCAACATGATGTTTGTCATGTCTTGCTTTATACTTTATCTATTTTTTCTCCAATTGATCTCAAATAATTTTGTGTACGTATTGTACCTTTTCAATGAACTTCTTGGATTTCATAACATATTTACATTCATCAATAGTTGAATCCTATCCATAACAAACTTCAAAAGAAGATTTCATAGTAGAAAAATGAAGTGCATTATTGTAAGCATGTTGTATATAGAATTAATTCTCATCCCACAACTTGGGATGTTTACTACAATAACCCCTAAGCAAATGTACCACTATGTAGTTTATTACCTCTATCTACCCATCGGTCTATGGATTAAATGCAGTGCTCTTATTCAACTTAGTGACCATCAATTCCCATAGTGTTGACCAAAATTCCCTAAGAAATCAAGAATCCTGATTAGAAATAATAGAAGTGGGAAAAATAAAATGAACCCATACATGCTGAAAGAACAAGTGTGTCATACCTTCTTTTATAATCTGCTTAGTACAAGGAATCAAGACACACATCTTGCTAAATATATCCACTACCACATACGAGTAATCATGTTTTCTCCTTGACATAGACAAACCTCATACAAAATCTATGGAAATACTTTCCCAGGGATGAGTAGGAATAGGTATGGGAGTGTAAAGTCCCAATTTACAATACTAGGTTTGCTTGTGGCATAAAGAACACACCCCTTGATATATTTGGCAACATTTTCTTACATGCATGTCCAATAAAAATACATTTTCAAATGTGTAACCATTTTACCAACTCCAAAATGACCAGAAATAATAGAGGTATGTGCTTCCCTAATCATGTGCACGCTTTCATTTTGAGGATTGCAAAGTTTACCCAAATGATACACAAAATTTCATTATGCACATCATAGTTTGACCATTCTACCTATTTTCCACTCATTAAGTCTTTGTACACATCCTTAAATTCAACATCATCAACATACTATTCTTTATAACTTTCACGAGTCAAAGAACTAGGTTGTAAAAGAATAGATGCAACTACCATAGGAGGCCTAGAAATCATGTCACAACATTATTCTAAATAATTTTATTATACCTTATCACAAGATTAAAATTATTGCAGGAAACCCATCCAACAAAAACTACCTAGACTATTTTAGCTTGGCCTATGACTGAGGATATTGGAGGCACTGATGATCTATGTGTATCACTATCTCCTTTCCCATCAAGTAATGTTTCAATTTCTAAACATTTTGAACCAAGGCATACAATTCCTTATCATAAGTCAGATAGTTTCTTACTGCACCTATGAAGGTCTCATAATGATAGCATACTAGCTTCTTTGCTTGCATCAAAACAACTCCAATAGCATAATCACTTGCATCTATCTCGATCTCAAATGGATGCTATAAATTAGGAAGTGACAAGATAGGAGCAATACTAATCTTTGTCTTCAAAATATTGAAGGCTTTTTATTGCTTGTCTCCCCATTGAAAGACCTATTTTATACGAGTCAAAGATTGCAAGGGTGATGCAATAAGTGAGAAATTAGAAGTTAATTTTCTCCAATATTATATTACACTAAGAAAACTTCTAACCTTAATTACATTATTGGGTCTAGGCCATTTAACTATAACCTCCACCTTTGTATGATCAATTTTCAATTCACCATGTCCTATAATATAACACAAGTAAATCAAAGAAGTCTTGCCAAATTCACATTTAGATAATTTCAAGTAAATTTTTCCCCTTATTAATGCATCTGTGACTTTCCTAATATAAATCACATGATATTCCCAAGACCGAATGAATATCAAATTATCATCTAAGTAGACTATAACAAATTCATCTAGGAATGGCCTAAAAATATCATTCATCAATCACATGAATATAGCTGGTGAATTACATAACCCAAAAGGCATGATAATCCACTCAAACAATCCCTATTTTTTCTTAAAAGAAGTTTTCCAAATATTACCATCATTAATCCTAACTTGATGATTACTACTTTTCAAGTCTAACTTAGTGAAATAGACAGCATTTCGTAATTGATCTAGCAAATCATCAATATGAGGAAGAGGGTAATGATTCTTAATAGTAATTTTGCTCAAAGCATAGAAATAAACACATATTCACCATATGCCATATTTCTTTGAAACCAAAATAATATGTAAACGAATAGGAGATGTACTAGGATAAATAACTCCCTTTTCCAAAAGTTCCATTACCTACTTTTTGATTTCCTTATTTTCCACCACTGATAACCTGTGCATGCCAATGTTAGAGAGAGGAGAATCCTATAACAATTGAATTTCATGTTGAACTCCCCTTTTAGGGAGTAACCCTTTGGGTTCTTGAAATAGATCATCATAACTATAAATGATTTCAAACAATTCTTTCATATGTTTAGGATCACAATTTTCCATAGCTTGGGAATATTCTTTTTCCTTAGACTTAATCAACATGAGACAAAAATTCTTTCTTGAATTAACTAGTATTTTCATTTTCCCTATTGTAACCAAGAAAATACTCATCTTAACATGATGTGCTCTGACTATATATTTAATTCCATCCTTAACAAGCAAGTACTTATTATCTTCCCTCTAAAAGATTGCTTTTCTGTCATAAAAATAAGGACTTCCTAATACAATCCCACATATGTCCAAAGGGACTACATCTATATCAACTTCATCCATGAATTTGGATGTGATGACAAATTTAAATATGCAAGTTTTGGTTACCTGCATTTTTACATCATCATACACCCAACCAAGTGGATGGGGAGTTGTTTTTAAGCCTAACTTTTTTACAATATTTTCAAAAATAAAATTTTCCAATGATCCACTATAAAATAGGGTGTCAAGATTAGTATGTTTTGTAAAAAACCTAACATGGATCAACTCCTTTTCTTATTATCATGTACATATTTATTTTTTGAAGAGGAAGCAACATTAGATGACTTAGTGCCAGAAAGAGAATAGCGATTCTGCTTACTTATAGCTATGATCTTAGTTTCATCCCCAAAATTTGAACCCAGATCCTGAACTATAGTATTAGCTTTCTTATCTTTCTTCTTAAACATGTTAAAAATATTTAACTTAGGATGTAATTTTCAACACTTAGACTCATCATGATTTTTCTTACAATGATTGCAAAATGGATTACTCTCTCTTTATGAATAGTAACAATGGATTTTTGTTTACCCTTTCCAGAAATATGCCCTTTAGAATGATTAACTTTAGATTGCTTACTTTTAACTTTAGGAAAAGATTCTTTTGTCTATTTTCTTCTAGCCTCTAAATACACGGCTTTAACACATGCTTCATCTAAACTAGTGGGATTGAGAACTAAAAGCATGTTTTTCAAGTAACTATGCAACCCACCTATATACTTAAGTAGTGTTTCTGATTTATAAAGAGAAATATTCAAAATTAAAGCCTTTTTCCTAAATTTTTGTATATAATCTTGAACACTTTGGCCTCTACTTTGTCTGAAATATTGCCAATCCATCATGGCTTGCTGCATATAGTCTAAAGTATAAAATTGCTTTATGAGTGCATCAACAAATTCACTCCAAGTGAAAATTGAGTTACTTGTGTTAATATCATTTTCTTTCAACTTACTCTCCCACCAGATGAGAGTTGTGCCTCCCATTCAAAGAGTAGCCAAGTGAATTTTAGCCTCATCATATATAATATTTTAAACCTTATAATATACTTTAATTTGATTTATTTAGTTATCTAGCTTTTTTGCATTAATCTCACCATTAAACATCGGCAATTCAAACTTAATACCTATCTTTAGTGAAGGAAGAGATTCAATAACTTTTTTATCTTTACCATCACCCGAAGAGGAGGAAGGTTTCTCAAAAAAATTACCACCTCCATCATGCTCCATTTTAATTCATTATTCCTGATAAATTTCCTCAACTATGTCCTTCATTTCTAAGAAGGATTGTCAGAAAGCTCATTCAGAGTCAAAGTCATCTCCCATTTCTGATTACATCTTGATCTAATATCTAGATCGTGCTCTGCTAATTCTCCTTCACCCTACCTAGATCTTGATCTTGTCAACATACACTATTAATCCACATGGTTAAATATGAAATTTGATTTGATACCAAAAATTTGATCCATAATCTTAACAAATAATTTTCATAGTAGCAAAAAATACACTTGCAATGGATCGAAACCTTAATATAATGATTTACTTAAAATCAACATTGTAAATGATTACAGAATTAAAATTAGTATTTAAATATCCAAAATTGACAAAATTTAAGAGTGCAAATATAAAAGAGACAATAATCAATAGAAAATACCAAATGATTTGATAATAGAGTTTGGCTATAAAGCCTACATCTCTGGATCCACTCCAATGGGGGATCGCTTCTTATTAATTATAGAAAAATCACTTTACAATAATAATAAGTCTTCAAAAATTGTTTTACTATCTTTAAATCTATCCAAGAGATTCTATCAAATTAATAATATTTTGTTCAAGGCCTTTTAATAATCTCCAAATCTCTCTACACTCTTTACATTCCTTACAAACAAACTCTACAACCAAAAGATGGATTCAAATAAATATTCATTCCCTTTATATATTATTTAACCTCCATGGTACAATGGTCAAGTCCTTATCTTTTTACCCAATTGGTTAAGCTTTGAATCCCACTTCCATCTCTTTTGGTGGGCTAAGTACATCTTATGGCCCACATTGAGAAGGTGGGAGTTTAGTGATATATTTAAATGCTATAAAGTTGGAGGTTTATAATGCCAAGTATTTGGCATTACCATGTATTACATGGAATTATGGTGGAGTGTGGAGAGTATGTGAGGACCGTGGGACAGTACATGGATGTTTGTGGTTAGCATGTGGCATGAACATTTAGTACGTGGAGAGTTTGGATGTTACATGGAAAGTTGGAGGATTCTCAAAGGAATTTGGCATGAAATTTAATTACAATATAAAATTAGATCATAAAAAGTGGTGGCAAGCCACGTGGTGGCTTGAGGACCCACCACATGGTCTGATCTTCATTCACCACTTGTCAACATCTATTGATTGTTGACCTCTCATCGCTTGTCGACAAAACCTAGTTTTTTTATTTTCCTAAAATGATCTTCCAGGTGCCATAACTCATGCATATAGGCTCTATTTTACAAACCATGAAATGCATCAAAAATATCTCAATGGACCCTTCACCATGGCATTGATATACCTACAATTTGAAGACTTTATTTTTGGAGTGAAATATAGATCTTCTTAGATCATGTATTTTTCTTTTGTATTAGCAATATAAGTTTTCAAACTAAATCTATAATCTAAAATATACTTTTAAAAATGTTGAATCAATAGCCTGCCTAAGATAACCAACTTATCATCCACCATATAGCTATCAAGTGTGTTTAGTTATAGATTTGGTCAAGGTTGGCATGAAAGATAGAGTGTATAACTTCATATCTGAGCATAGAACTTGTCATAGTTATGTATTACATGGAGGGAAATCTAGGTGGAGGCTATTGAGACATAGAGGACCAACATCCTTACTTATTATTTTTGCAAAGAAAGCTCATATTTTTTGGTAGAGAAAGGCATCCTTGTTGGGACATTTTTTATTTTTAGATCTATTTTTTCCATGAAGTATGGGCAATCTGTGCTAGGCATGGATGACTGTAGAAGTGGTATACAGAGGTATGAGCCTTTGGCATGGAGGATCTATATCGATTGTGTGCAGTTGAAGTGTGGGTGAGAAAAATTCCTTCAAAATTGAGAGTAGCTATAGTGTATGGCCCACCAACAAACTATTTATCCTTCTTAATGCCCTAGATCACCATTGGAGAATCTTGGAGTTTCTACTTATTATCCTTAGGCAAAATAGACCTAGTTTTTAGTTTTGTGTCAACCACAGGTTGGTAAGCTTTGGATGAGTGTGGCTTCACATTTATAGTTTTTTGGTTTCTCCTCAAATATGTTAATGGTTTTTTAATATCTTTTTGGACCTATGCATGATCAATGGTTGTGCCCCAAGCTTTCTTTTTTTACATCTAATGTGTGCATGCATAACAACATCGTACAACTTTATCTTCTCCTTGATTAAGTCAAAACTTAATTTTTACCTAATTTTTTTTTATAAATTTGTCCTAAAATCATTTTAAAATTAGCCATTTTTTAGTTTTTATTTTTTTATGTGGTTGTTTTATTTCACCTTAATTGAGTTATTTTCCGCTTAAGTATGCATAAAGGTAAGAAGAAGGGGCACCTAACACATTCACTGTTAACGATAATATATGCTAGATTTTTGTGTTTAATAAATGTATGTTGGCCTTTTGTGTAGATAAGACATATTAATATTCAATTGGATTTTACATAAACTAATCATTTGATGTATTGAATTTGAGGTGAGGGCATGCTGATGTTTATGAGAATGAAAGGAAATGCTGGTAGCTGACACATAAAAAATTATACAACATGTGTGTATTATAAATTGTGGCTTAGGGTAACATTTGTAACCCAGTGGGGATCAAATTCATAGATGAGATTCAATGATAAACACTAACTACATGCATGTTACTATGACATCAATATGTTTTTTTACTATGAATCCTATATATTATATAAAGGGTTAAACATATGTAGGCCAATGATTAAGGCATTACCAATATTAAGGCATGAGAACTGTAGTGTACCAAAAGGTGTGTAGTGAATCTCATGTTGCAATAAATTAGTCCATTCACATCCATTGCAAAAAGAGCATACAATAATCAAAAGGTCATTTAAATAACATATATACATCATCTAAATATTCAAAATATTTTTTTTAAAAATACATGAATAAATTTTGTTGTCCTTTGACAAAAGTGCAACATATATAAAAAAAGCCTTTTCATGACATCTATTCAACATTACATTGAGTCAAGGAATAAAATGAAGAATAATATGACAAAAACAAACATGAACATTATACAATGATCAAAAGAGAATGGGTGCACGTTGGCAATGATTTTGACCAATGGAAAATCAGACAAAGTATCAAAAAATTCATCTATGGGCACATCTTCTAAATCAAGCATGTTGAACACATCCATAGTGATTTCTCATATTTCATATTTTTTTCCTTTTTATACTTTTTGAAGACATCCATTTTTGTAATGGATGTGAATATGTTGAAACTAACCCATAAAATAAAGTCACATCGTCATGTAGCTCATTGAGAAGACCTCTACGCACATTCCTATCACTTGTCATTTCATGAAAATATCTTTGAAATTGACCTCCATGTAGACACCTCTTTCATCACATAAATACAAACATAATCTTATCCCATCTAGAAAATAAATGTAAGAGGCATAATGTAAATATACTTCCTCAAATATATAAGTGCCATATTGTTGTATGGTTTCATTTTTAGGAGTAAATAACATGATTTTAATATAAATATGTCTTCCTTTCCATTTGTAAGTAACCAATAAACACATTTTCTAGTCAAACATACTGCAAATACAATCCATAAATTGCACATAAAAATGAAAATATGAGAATTAAAACCACTTCAAAAAATATGACAAAAAAACTCAACAAAAAGGTTAGACCAATATATAATACCTTATTGAAATTGATATAAAACCTATCACAAAACATATGAAAATCAAATCATGAAATTATAAAAATGGACAAACTAGTTCAAGTGTGAGGTGGTCACATTTATAGATGAGCATAGTGTCACACACTAAATATGTGCATGTTGGCATGGCATGTGAATGCATTGTTGTTACAAATTCCAAAGATTTCAAAAAGGGTTAAGCACCCACAAGGCAATGAAAAAGGTGGGAGCATCACCCATATCAATGTATTCGAGTTGTAGAGTAGAAGAATGCAGACTATTGATGAAATGGGATAGCTTCAATATAAGGGAATTCTAACCTTTATGAAACTCAAGGGAATGAAATTTATCCCATTCATCTATAATGGTAAATTTCCTTATTACCCATAGTTATGCGGGAAGCCCATTCCTATTTCAAAATGTAGGGTATCAAACATTGCCACTTTAACTTATATATTTTACCAATGATATCATAAAACCACACATTATAATCTCTCCAATACTAAATCTTGACCAAGATTATGTGGATAAGGGGCATGTACATTCACCATTAATGATAATTTATGATGGATTTTTGTGCAGAATAAATGTATGTTGGATTTTTTTTTGGACAAAACATATTAATATTATATTGTATTTTACATAAATTAATCATTTGAGGTATTGAATTTAAGGTGAGGGAATGTTTGAATTTATAGACCTAAAAGGAAATTCTAGCAAGTAAACCAAAGAAAAATGTATGGCATGTGTGCATTACAAATCATGCCTTAGGGAAGCATTTGTAACCTAGTGGGGATCAAATTCAAAGGCAAGATTTAACATCACATACTAATTACATACATGTTGTCATGACACCAAAATGTGTTGTTTCTACAAATAACATATATTCTAGAAAGGGTTAAACATCTGTAGGCCAATGAATATGGTTAGGGCATCATCTATATTGAGGTATGTGACCTGTATGTACCAAAAGGTGTGTAATGAACCTCATGTGAATGAAAGAAGATGCAAGACAAATCTGATGTAAGTGCATGCTTACCTATATAAACCTAATGGTAATGTAATTTATCCCATTTATATAGTGTTACATTCATTTTAAATCACACTAATGTAGTAATCCCATTCCTCTTTCAAAATGTAGGGTATTGAATAATGCAAATTTTAATTACAAATTTCACCAATAAATGCACAAAACCCCATATTGTAATCTATATGGATAAGGAACCTATCACATTCACTATTAATGTCCATCTATGTTGGATTTTTGTGTGGAATAAATATCTAAATCCATCTTATTTTAGCATTATACATCACATTGAATGAAAGACATACGAATATTCGATCATCTTGTACATAAATTAATCATTCAATGTATTAAATTTGAGACAAAGGCATGTTAACATTTATGTAAATTGCATGAAATAAATTTGTGATATGTGACACAAAAAAATATGTACAACATGTGTGTGTTACAAATCATGCCTCAAGGTAGCATCTATAACCCGATGGGGGTCACATTCATAGATGGGCTTCAATGACATGCACTAACTACATGCATGTTTGTCTAAGGTTGGAATGTATTGTTACTAATAATTACATAGATTTTATAAATGGTTAAATTTTTTTATGCCAATGAATAAGGTTAATCACCGATATTGAGGTATGAGAGTTGTAGTGTATCAAAAGTTGTGTAGTGAACTTTATGTGAATGAAAGAATATGCAATACGACTCTGATGTAAGGGAGTGCTTACCTGTATGAACCTTATGGGAATGAAATTTATCCCATTTATCTAGTGTTACATTACCTTTTCACTTTTACTTATAGAGGAAGCCCATTTCTCTTTAAAAACACAGTGTATCTAATAATACAACTTTCAATTATAAATTTCATCAATAAATACACAAAACCTCACATGGTAATATCTCCTATATGTAATATTCACAAAGCTTATATGGATAAGGATCTTGTCACATTCACCTTTAATGTCCATGTATGTTGGCCTTTTGTGTGCAATAAATATCTAAATCCATGTTATTTTAGCATTGTACATCATATTGAATGAAAGACATTTGAATATTCAATCATCTTGTACATAAACCAATCATTTGATGTATTGATTTTGAGGCAAGCAATTTTTGAAAATTATGGAAACTGTGTGAATATAAATGTTGGCAAGAAACACATAAAAAATTATACAACATGTGTGCATTACAAATCATTCCTCAAGGTAGCACCTACAATCCAGTGGGTTTCACATTCATATAGGACCTTCATCAGCATGCATTAATTACATGAATGTTAATGTGGTACTGAAATCTATTATTTCTATGAAGCCTATATATTTTATAAAGGATAAAACATCCATAGACAAATGAATAATATTAGGGCATCACCCATATTGAGGTATGAGAGTTGCAGTGTACCAAAAAATATTGTCACAAATTTTAAATGTTTTTCCCAAAGACCACCACTACCATAATTTCCACCTACTCAACCATAGTTTTGGGCTCATAAATTTAGGGAGGCTCATGAGATGAGCCACTTTTATATTTAAGTAGTTTACATATAATTGATCATGATAGGAAACTCATTAGGGATGTTATCCTTCCTAGGTTGTATAAATATGCCTTATATGTAATGACCTCGACTCATCATTTTAGAATTTATATGCCATAATTAGGTGACCCATGAAACCAATCAATTTATTCATTACATGAGATGATTTATATATAAATACCCTTAAATACAAGTATGCCAACCAAATGTTAGTTTAGATTTAATGTACCTTAATTGAGTGTCATGTTCAATTAGTAGCTTGATCAGCTACAAGAGAACTCAACTACAGCATATCCATCCCCCTAAATATAACCACAATAATGTCATGTCATTTGAGACTCAATGTAACCTATTTAGTTCCCCATCTATCTAATTTCTCAACTACTATAGTGAAATTACTTGACTAATATAATATATATCATCAATAGATCATAATATGACTAGTAGGAAAATGTAGTAGCGGGTATGATTTTTGTAATTCAAAATTTACAAGTGGGCATGGAAAAGTGTATTAAACAGAAGGAATGTAACTAGGTTTGATATTAAAGAGATTAAAAATACATGGGATATATGAATGTTAATAAGGGATATTATATAGAGTGGGGGATTAGACAATTGAGTCAGGGGGGTTAGTAAGGTTATATGAGGTAAACTTAGATAGAATTAGTGATGGAATTAGTAAGCCAAATTAGGTGATAAAATTATGATGCATACAATAGGCATATAAGTAATAATGATAAACAAGAAAAATATTATAGATTTTAAGAACAAACTTGGCCCTTTTATTTTCATATTCACATTTTGCATTCCAAACTCCCAAAACAAATTCTTAAGCATCCATTGTCCAAGATATATATAGACATATATCTTGGCACCAATTGGATAATCATCTCTCTATGATGTGACATAAAGAGTAAAACTATGCACCAACTAGATCAGAAAGGTGGAATAACATGACTAAAGTAAAGTATTTTGTGCTATCAAGCATTTACTTTCTTCCATAATTCCTAACCTTTTTACAAAGTTACTTGGTGACATGTCATAAAGTGTCTTTATTCATTAGACAAAGCATATAATGTCTAAGAGATGGTGGGTTTGCGCACTCATCATTAGAATATCTTTCTTTTCTATACCCATACTCAATGTAGATAATTATCAAGATTCAGCTTTGGATTACTATCTAGATAGTTCCAAAGATCTTGATAGATCATCAACAAGATAGGCCATTCTATCTGATTTGTTTTTATCACCATCAAGTAATCTTTAATTAAATTTAATGTGAAATAAGACTTCATAATCAATCCTTTTGAAATAAGTTTATAGCCATTCTTATATTGTCGATCTAGGTTGTAAACTTTGGTCAATAAACTCAAAGTTAGTGAGCAACTCAGAGTTTAGCAAAATGTCTATGGCCTCCATTTATTTTTTTCTATTATTAGGGTACAATATCTAGAAAAAAAATCATAAATACTAATTAATCCAATGACATGGTATGTTATTTCATGATGCCATCCATGGTGGAGATAGATGATTAAATAGATCGATAAGATAATTCTTAACTAAATTTGAATATGGTTGTGCTCTAGTAGCTTTTTGTTCACCATTTTTAATGCATTGTAGAGTGTTCCAAAACCATCTAGAATCTAGGGAACTGAGAGGATGACTAAAATGTAAATTTACCATTATTGTAAACTAAAATAAGCCAAAAACCATAAGGGACCAATTTGCATGCACACAATTTAGTAAGATTATTAATTTTTCTGGGGTTAACTTTGTTATCATGATTTATACTATAAAACTATTTTATATATCATTTTTTTCCTCACATAATTTCATGCAGGAGCAACCATGGCCAATGTGTAATTTTATTACAAAATATAACAAAAGAATTTAGGTAGAATTATTTTGTAAATTTTTGGGTTAACAAATTTTACATTAGCCACAAATATTACTAAGATTATAGATCCTACTTATTAATTAATTTTAATTTTCATAGCTCAAAGTTATAGAGTAATGGAGGCCCAAAAAATTCCACTGACTATAGATGGTGTCCATAGAGCCATAAAGTATTTAAACCCTTAACGAACTTCACAAGTAGACATTGCATGATCCTAAATTGGAATTGATATTCCAATAAATCTACAGCCTCATGAAAATTTCATAGATTTTAAAATTTCCACAATGTTAATTAGAGATTACATGAGTTTGATAGTCCAATATTTGGATCGAATATGTGATAAATCCTTTAAGTAAAAACTGCATAGGTCCATGACATAATGGACACATTTAAAAAACACAAACATGTGATTATTCATTAAATGGATCTAATAATTCCATGGGTCAAAATATTTGTAAGAAGGATATGAAAGCAACAAAATTTACATTGCACAAAGATAATTAAAACATGACATGTAACTATCCCTCCAGTTCACACTGGAAACTGTTCACATAGGTTAAAATTCTCTAGCCAAGAAATACATGGGAATTTTAAGTTACTACATATTTCACAAGAGATCCTAAAATTGAGAGTTATTGGTTTCAATGGAAAGCTTCCAATAGTGATGGCCTTAGGTCAGTCATCCACATGTGTGGTGTAAACTTTCTCATAGATCATCATGGAAGTTGGGGAGCCTGAGGAATAGAAGTTGATGGGGTGATCTTCTTCATCAAGAGAGGAGAGGGGGAAAAAATAAAATGGGAGATAAAATAACATAATAGATAAAATAATGCAAATATAGTGTCCTACAAGTTTAAGGTGAAGCATTTGGATCTCAATTCATGACTATGACTATGGTTGTACTTGTAATTATATTTCTTCTAAAATATCAATCAAGTAAGTGTTTTTATCTCTATGGTGTCTTGTGTTTTTGAGAGATTTTTATGGAGAGAGAAATACCGTTAGGGAGGAATCCATTTAATTGACTCCTTGATTCTTGTTTGAACCATATTCACAAATACTCGTATAAAATTGTAAGTCTTTGATTTTTAATTTTGGATTATCCTGACTAGTATCAAAATAACTAGGTACCAATTTGACTACTATTAGTCTATTTTGATATAAGATGTGTTAGTTTTGTATGTTTTTGAACACTTTCCATAATTTAACCATGTATTTTTTACCCTTATTATTGGCTTTCTTTTTTACAAAATCTTGGGATGTGTGACAATAAGTTATTAATTTAAATTTGATAACTATATACACACAAATATATATATATATATATATATATATATATATATATATATAATTGTGTGTATTATATATATACATATACATATACATATACATATACATATACATATATATATATATATATATATATATATATATATATATATATATATATATATATATATATATATATATATATATATATATATATATGTATGTATATATATATATATGTGTGTATATATATATATATATATATATATATATATATATATATATATATATATATATATATATATATATATATATATATATATATATATATATATATATATATATATATATAATTGTGTGTATTATATATATATATATATAATTGTGTGTATAATATATATATATATATATATATATATATATATATATATATATATATATATATATATATATATATATATATATATATAACAATTATATATCACACAATTACATTGTATCATCGTGCAATTACAAGGATCACATATAAGTATTTCCTACATTAATTTTTATTTCATTTCTATTTCTTGAATATTTATTATTACATACTTGCTTGAAAAAAAGTATAATGAAAGAGCATATAGAATATACTACTTTCTTACATCACATACATAATGTTAAGGGTTGGTATATTCATATAGAACATATTTCTTGTTAATTTTCATGATTGTTGATCTCCAAATTAACATGTTGAATATGGGTATGATTGAGGCAAGGCTTTCATAAAAATATCAATTTTTAATTTCCTTGGAGTTGATTATGAATTCAAGAAAAGGTAAGTAATGATTGTAGTTTCACATATCAATTTCTACTTTAGGAAAGGTTTACAATGAGAAAATATTGAGGAAGAGATTCACAAAGTTTTAAACCATTAATACCTTCATCCCAGTAGTAGTATAATATCTCCAAAGGGTCAAATAGTTGGTCTTATTAATCTTAGTAATTGATGAGTTTAAAAACCTTATCATCATGATCTGAAATGGAAAAAAAATTAAAAGAGGTGAATATCCTTGAATAATCATAAATTGAGTTTACAGCAAATTAAAACAATGAACTTACATAAAACTCAAATCAAGTCAACAAAACCCCAATATTTTGAAACCTACATTTAGAACAAGCCTTCTATCTTATCTTATAAACAACAATTATGTGAATAAAACCCTATACATTGTGTTAGAAAAAGGCACATTCATTAAAAAAACATCATTATATAGATCAAACCAATTATTTATAGAGTAAGAAACATAGTAATAGTACCCTAAACCCTAAACCTATATTAGAGATCAATGTCAGTTAGTGTAGTATGGAGGACATTAAGAAAAGTCAACATCTCTATTTTTTGGTAGATACCTACCAAACACTTGGCCAAACACAAACCAAAAAAATAAATTGGTAATAGAATAAGAATATATAATAAAAAACATTGTTTCCTTTATTCCTGGAAACTTCATTAGGTTCGCCATACTCAAGGATGTTGTAGACACTAGGTGTATTTTCTCATGCAAAATTTGAAAGTGTGGAATTCAATTTTTATAATTTTTTGGTGAACTTTTTACATTCACCTGCAGAGGGGAACTTTGTACATTCACCTGCAAAGGGGAATATTGAGTATCTACCTTTAAAATAGTAGTTTGTAAAACTAACATTTGAAGAATCTATGTCATAAATGACAATTTTGAATCTTATTATGGAAATGATGCCATCAGAGGAAGTTAAATAAATTTTCTATTTTGGAATTGAGACTGGTTAGATACTTGTTGATGAAAGTAGTGCTTGAATTTTGGTTGGTGCTCTTTTGTTATAATGTCTGCATATTTGTTGTATGTTTTTTTCACTTTCCTAAGAAATTATAAATATAATGGTATCATAAAATATGATATAAATAATCTCTAAAAATTTTCAATGAACTTGTCTTAAGCTTGCATTTGAAATTTATATCCACGACATAATTGGAATACCATAGTAGCTACCAAGCACTTGTAGTTTTTGGCATTGATGAAAAATGGGAGGGACTAAATCATGAGTACAATCAAAATACTAAAAATGTTATTCATGGTTAGGGTCAATTCAAACTTGCATATGAAAATAATAATGTAAAATTTGTTAATTTAAATGCTTATGTGAGTAGTTCAATGCACAAAAATTTGCCTCTAGCATGCTCAAAAAAGGAAAATTATACAAAGTTAACTTAAAAAATGCCTTCCCCCCAAAAAAGATGAGTAAACCTAATGAAACCTATGCTATCAAAAAATAATGAACCTAAAATAAAATAGAAAATGGATCTATTTTCAATTTTATAATATGATTGTTAATGCATCTAAGCAAATCAATATTCCACTACGAGTGTGTGCAATGAAGTGAATGTAAAAGTGGATGGGTCTGAAATTATAAAATTTCAAAATGAAGTCTAACAAGACAATGGGATATTTTGTATTTCATGAGTAAATATTATGAATAATATGATTAAATTTGGATGTAGTGGTGTTGGTGAATTATAAAAGGATTTTCATGGCTCAGAAGGTGCAATCTTTTTTGAGAAATGGAAATGGATGTGTATCTATTAATATAGAGTGGCATTGGTGAATTATAAAAATATTTTCATGGCTCAGAAGGTGAATTTTTTTTGAGAAATGGAAATGGATGTTTATCTATTGCTATAGGGTAAAATTATGCTAGGGAAATAACTAAGGCCTAATGAGAGAGATGAATGTATTAATGATTATAATATTGAATTGGTTTTGATTGTAAAACTTGTTGATTGAAATGAAGGATAAAATGAAGATATAAATACAACAAAACCATATGATCGAAAATAAGGGAAATCTAACAGTTGTGAACATAAATAATTTGATATAATACTTACCAAATGTTTGACTCAAAACAACCAAAAATACAAATCAATAATTGAATATTAGTATAATTTATTCCTATAGACTTCATTATTTTACTCCAATAGTACTTTGGAAAAAAATGTATAAAACTATAATATGAAATAGGGATTCAAAGAGAAAAACCCTACAAACTAATTTTAAAGCCCTCAAATATAAGTGTTTATGTGGTCCTCTAATGATCAAATCTTCACACATGGAGTGCAAAGTAGAGATGCGATAAAATATTCAAAAAGGGAGGAAATAGGGGAGAGTGATTTTTTGCATGGTATTTTTCACAACCTCTCCTATCACACCATTGACATGGATGATCACATTAATGTTTTCAAGTATTTATGTGTATATGAGTCATGCTGAATAAAACATTACTAGTTGGCATTAACACATGAAGTTTGTACATGTTCGTTAAGTTCAACCATAGGAATATCATCATATTCATCATTCAAAATCATTATAAATCACATATGAGATACAGCTTAATATGCCTATCAACATGGTAAAATAATTATTGATAGAAATTTTAGGTAATTTAAACATCAAATAGCTTTGTATTTTCATATAAAATATATTGTGTGCTTATTTTATTAGAGCTTATAAGTTAAAGAGGTTAGAGGACCCATAGAGACATATCAGTAGAGATACAGGGGAAGGTGAAGTTTAATAATGGATTCCAATGGAATTGATTTAGGCATTGTTATTCCAAGCCCCTCACTCATGTCTATACTCATTCCCTCTCAAATACTCCACTCAAAGCTCTACATCATCCTCCTTAATGTGTGTGTCACCACATTCACTACCAGAGACATACCAAGACACATTTTTCTCCATGAATGCAAATATAGGGTTCCTCCATGGAGAAAGTAGTGGTAATATAAGAGATGTTTCATAGGCATCCTTAGAAGTATTATTATGATATAATGGAACATTCAAGAAGGATGGTGAAGAAATAAATTTTAGGGAATCTAAATAGACATCCATAGTTGATAGTAAATAAATATCTAATGAAGATTTCAAAGGGGAATCTAGAGGTGTAATTATGTATAAGAATATAAAGGAGAATCCAAAAAGGAATCTAGAGGCATGACTAAAGAGGAACATATAGGATATTATGAAGTAGACTATATAGGAGTGATGAAAGAGGAATATATATGAGATTTAAAATTAAAATCTAGATATGTGACCAAAGAAGAATCTAGAGGAGTGACTAAAGAGGACTCTAGAGGACATTCTAAGGTAGAATCTTATTAAAATCTAAAGGGGAAATTAGAGGTACGACCAAAGAAGAATCTAGATGATATTCTAAGGTGGAATCTAAAGGAGAATTTAAAGGGGAAAGTAGTTGATATTCAAATGTGAAATATATAAGAGAGTTTGATTGGATAAACACTTATTCCCAAGAATCAACAAAGTCACTTTGATAATTCATTAAAACATTATTAAAATCATAATAATCAATAAAATAATCTTCCATAAGCTTTTAATTTTGATTATTTGTCCAATCATTATCATAAGTAAAAGGCATAACATGAGTAGGTAACAATTTATCTAGAAGGTTTACATCATTAGCATGTTCTCTTAGAATATCCATGATATATATAATGAAAATAAATACAATAAATAAAATTATTATAGCCAAAAAGTAATATAGCATGTATAAGAGGAGATAATGACTATGAATCATATTCAATAAAAAATTAGGGAGTAATGGGTTATCTAGGAAAGGGTTTGAATGATTATGTGGGCTCTCCAAAGTAATTGCTCATTCATTTATTAGTTTCAGCCCAATGTTTTAGATCACTAAATACATAATTAAAACCATGATTTTAACCCACTAACCCTATTTATAGGGTTCAAATGAGAGTAAATTCCCATGGTGATAGTTTCTCTCAACTGTACCATAAATAAAATGAATAAAATAGGATTCATATGGTATAAACAAAAAATCCTAGGCATTTATGATATATCATGAGACACATGCAAAATACAATCTATGTTTAGTTATTTACAATGTATATGAATATTAGGGCCCTACATGCCATAATGATTGTAAAAATATCATTGCATATCCCTTCACAACTATAATCACTACATAGTTCTAAAATTGTGGGAACACAATTTCTGAAAACAAGCACAATCAAAATAAAATAAATTGATGTGTGTGTGTGTGTGTGTGTGTGTGTGTGTGTGTGTGTGTGTGTGTGTGTGTTTGTGTGTGTGTAAGGAATATATAATTTATGGTTTTTTTTGAAATTAGAAATTTAGCTAAAACCCAAAACTACACAAAAATCAAGAAAACATCATTCATAAAAATAAATTATGGGCTCACCAAAATGTTTAATCTATTTTTAATTGAATTAACTAAAATGAATATATATGAAATTAATATGAAATATAATTCAATAATATATAGTAAAATATAGAACTTAGAATATGATAAAAATAATAAATTTAACAAGGATATAGAAACCTATCTTGAGTCTACTTTTATGTTGAACTATGATGACTATGCTAGAGGAAGATTGAAATGAAATAGATAATAAAAGTATCTACATTATGTTTCCACTAAAATCATAAATTTTAACTGTGTGTGTAGATATCTAGGAGGGTCTATTGATAATCTAAAGGTGACAAATTAATATACGAAATTATCTAAAACTACAAACCCTAATTATTTCACATGCTCTAGATATACATTAAATACAAAATGAAAGAAATGGGGTAGAGTAAATGGCTGAACCACCCTAAAAAGAACCACCCTAAAAAAACCTTGTGTAGTCTGAGTGTTTCCTACATATCCCAAATTGGCCTCAAGCTAATGTATTTCACCCTCCTAGGGTGAGTGTGTGAGATGTGATTATGTAATAATATGAATTTAGCTATAATACTAATTAAAATGCTTGACAATGGATACACTAATCCTGACATAAAATATATTAGACCTTATTGTATGAATGTTATCATGTAGTAAAATTTAAATTGGAAGAAATATTGTTATTTTACTCATTATATAGTAATTTTTGTTAGGCTTGTCAAGTGTTATAATGAGTGGCTTATGTGTTATTTTATATAATAATATTTTAAAAAAATCACTACTTGGCATTCCCAAAAGTGTGGGAAAGTCATTATGGCTTGTTTTAAATTTAAAAATTAGCCATTGGAGTACTTTACACAAGGGCACATTATGGAATAGGACTAGCCTATGATTTTATCTACCCAGTGCATTTTTATCCTAGATGGATAGAAACTCTTAAAATTTATCTAGCAGAATCTATAATCAAAATAGGGATGTTTGAATGATGTTTCAAGTGTTTTTAAGATAGTGAATAGCTTAATAAATTCTCTCATATAGATATATAGTTATCATAATGGAAAATAGGCCAAGTAAGATAAAAATGTCAACATTAAACATTATCAAGAAATTTAATGATTAAATTTATGTGTCTATAGTTGGGAATTTTTTTAGAAGAAAAAAACCCATTCAAATTAATTTGAAAAGAGGGTTGTGGGGTAAAATATAAAAATTGTGTTAAATATATGGCAAATGATCAAACATTTTGATATCCCAACATACATTAGAATGGATTATACTTGAGGAAGTTGACCCAAGTGACTAGTGATAATAATATATATTATAACAATTGTTTTTCACCTATGTTGAGGGAAAGACTTACACAAAAAATGATTAATACATGTAAAAAAACTATAATGTTTCAAAATGATGCATAAGTATTATAATATTTATAATAAAATTAAAAAATAAAAATAAAGAGTGTATGCAAACAATAACTTATATAAGAGATAGTGACTCTATGGGTTTGATGAATCTACTGCTAAAAATTTTGATTTGTCCTTTAAAAATGGCATGGGTAGGATTAGAGGATTGTATTTTTGGTTGGATGAAATGTTCATTTACAAATTTAAAGGTCTACCAAAAATTGGGGAATTGTATATTTTCATGAAGGTTAAGGCCTTTCAATTCATAAACTCTTTTATTCAAATAGGGTAAATGGTTTTAAATATGGGTAAGGGATTACTTCATTATTATCTTCCTTTATTTTGGCCCCAAGAATCAGAGGTGGTTCTATAACACCTTGCCTATGAAAGACATTTTTCCTTGATATTTTTTATCATTTCATAATACTTCCACACCTTAGGCATAAGAATTTAATGAATTTTCCTTCATGTTCAATTTACTTAAGAAGATGATGTAGTTCATAAATGGAATATAAATGCTTTGGCTCCTCAAATCTCACCTTGTTATCTAATAATGGTGTGTGAGAAGAATTTGTCAAAATATTATATTTGAATGTTCATCCATAGACTCTTGTATTGCTGTATTAGAGAAGTATTCCTTTCACTGATTGTAGAAGAGGTGTTATCATAGGTTTTTAATTTTTAGCATGACTTTATGACTTCATGAACACAAGGGTTTATTTTATCTTTTGGATAGATTTCATGAGATGTAGTTCTACTTGTTATGAATTTTTTCTTACATTACTGATCATTTTGTGATGTTGATATTGTAGCTTTTATAGTTGGGGAAAAATTTTATATTCCTTATTTATGTTTGTTTTAGATTCAGCATAGCTAAAGTTATCACTTTGAGGTCTAATGTTTTTTGTGATGATTTCTATTTTTTTTCTTCATTCTCATGAAAAATCCCCTCCAATTTTTTGGTACAGGTCTAAGTTACACCAATTCTTTCAAGTTGTGGAAGATACTTTTAATACAACTCTTTGGATCTAAGTGATCTTATTGTATTATTATTATATGGATTATTATTCTTCATTTTGACTTCCTATTTTCTAGCCTTTTGGATATTGAATTAACTTTGATGCAAACATTTTTTTATTTATGAATTAGAGGGGTGAAGAAGCCCACAACCCTATTCCTAGTTTAAAAAAAAAAGATAGTGAATGAAATAAAGAACATTCTTCCATAAATACACCAATGAAAAATTAATCTATATGTAAAATGGTTTAAATCCTTCACACATGATGTAGAATAATTTTTTATAGCATTCAATGAAAATTTGTGTATTTTGAAATCCCCAATAGTATACATAAGGTGGAAACTTTCCCATTGATTCTCTGATTTTGATGCATACTTAAAAATATATTTGTAGATAGATTCGCCCTAGAAAACATGTAGGAAATTAGCATTTATTATCTAAAAAAAAAAAATTATGGGTTGTGGGTCTTTGATCGGTCATCTTTATAAGAAGGAATGTATTTTTTATTCCATTATTTTCAATGGTTATCAATGATTATTTATCTAACTCCCAAAGGAATTTGTACTGACATTGAAGATTTTTCCCTTTTTCCTCAAACATGTTTCCTTAATGCACTTGGCACATTTCTTCCAAGAACAATGTGATACCTATTCTCGACATGAATGACACCAAATCCTCAAGTTTTGGCTTGTCATTTTTAATATTTAGTAATGTGATGGTAGTGTCAAGACTTCACCAAATAATTGAACCATATGATTTTCCTACATACATTTTTATGCCAATAACTAGAGGTAGTTGGCCCACATATCAAATAAAAATAATTCATATCCCTCCAAATGGAATAGATTTGTGCATGGGGACTCACCTTGAAAATGTGCATCAATATGGGATAACTTTTAAAGATTTTATTTCAATATCAAAATTCTACATATAATACATGGATCATAATCAATGTAAAAACAAAAATGTAATAACAGTAATTTTGATCACATTTATAATTGATCCTTTCATATTAATGGAGATTCATGCAATAAAAATATTTATGATCCCATTTATAATTGATCCTTTCATATTGATGGAGATTCTTGATTGGGTTTAGTTGTCAAATATTACACTTCAATGCAATCCTAATATTGATCAATTATAAGGTTTCCCCATATAGACATTAGGGGTGAATGTTACGTAATCATATTAAGAAACATAGTTTATAATGTATAAATCATTTTATCAATTAAATAAATCGTTCATTCACTATGTATGAGTGAGACATGACTACACATTACAACATGAAAATTTTAGTAAGGATTCAACATTGGGTTTAGTCTTAGACTATTATACTTTAACATGAACCAAGTATAAATTAACCATAATATTGTCCGACATAGACATTGTGAATAAAGTATATGTGAGTGTACATTATTATGTGAAATTTAAAATGTATGAATGATTTAATTAATTAAATCAATCTATTAATACATGTAAAATATATAAATGATTTTATTAATTAAATATTTTAGTTTATGCACCCCCTTAATTGTTACCCTTAAATAAAGTGTAGAACACAATGATGTATCTTACATATTGTGTTAACTTTTAGAGATTTATTATTCAATCGTGAGCATGCTTCACTTCAAGTTACATCAATGAGATAGCCAACATGATTTACATGCATAATACACTCAAGATTATCTTTTAGTGCTGCTAATGGCGTCCATTTTTTACAATAAGATGTATAGGATGTAGGATGGATTTTTACCATGCTTTACATAAATAGGCGCAACTGCAAAAATACACATTCCATTAGGGCACAAATAGAATCCTCTTTTAATTCACATTGGAATATATGCTTATGGAGTTACATTTTTTATATGATATATATATATATATATATATATATATATATATATATATATATATATATATAAGAAAAGAGATAGGACACATGAGGTGTATTTGGAAATGTGCCATGTTTTGAAGGGTTAAAAAATTTAAGAAATGATATATCAGCGATGGGAAGCATACACAACAACAAAAAAAAAGGTTTAGATCTGGACTAGTATTGATATCAAAGATTTTATGTTTGTTTTAATCTAGACAACTAACATTTAATATGAATGCAAAAGAAAATAAATGTAAGGTTTATTATGCAGTTGAATATTTGACTCTGGGCATTCCCCCATATCAAGATCTTGGTTGTTTTTTATGGGTGGAACAATATAATAACAGAACTAAGATACAAAAATTATATTTTTAGGTTCACAATGTGAGAGATGTCTATCATTAATTTAGACTCTAATAATACGATGTTTTCAAATGACATCATTTATTTTTTATAATAAATTTCAAACTTGCTTAACTTTAACAATACATAATTATCAACATAACTTTATTTTATGTTTATTAAATTTTGATTATAAATAAAATAGATAATAGCGTGATAAGTATTTTTGTTAAGCATTCATTAACATGTAATATCTTTACAAATTAAACTATTTATATGTAGAGAATATGGAAACAAAACATTGCTTAAAATAGCTTTTAATTATTATTATTATTATTATTATTTTTTAAAATATGTCATATAAAGAATATATGATTTTGCAATTTTGTTTATCTTCAATTACATAAAGATTTAACTATCCCACTAAATAAACAAAATAAATTATCAAAGTCATTCTCATTAATAAATTCATATATAAATTGGATTTTTTCAAAATTTCATTAATCCCTGCCTTAATTTAACGTATTAACACATTTAACTAACCAGTATGGAATTTTCTACACATTAAAAACCAACCAAAAATATATATATAGAGAGAGAGAGTTACATATCAACCCTTTCCTTTGTCACCATCAGGAATGCCATCGTCTTCATCATTCAACGATGTGGTAAAAGAATTATTGATAGAAACTTCAGCTAATTTAAACATTCACTGCCAGAGGCATACCCGGGCACATTCTTCTCCCTGAACCGAACGGAATCAATTCAAAATCCTGCCCTTTCACGTCAATCTCTTTTCCATTCTTCAAAAACCCTTCAGGATCGAATTCCGTCGGCCGCGTCCACACGGCCGGGTCCCTGTGAATTGCCCATGCGTTCACCAGAAGTTGGGATCCGGCCGGAACATTATATCCTCCAACAGTGCAAGCTTCTTTCGTTTGTTGTGAAACATTCTTTTGCCAAAGCAGAAGAGGAGATAACCAAAAGTGGGCGGAAGCCAAGTTGAAGCTGCATACTGGGTGCGTAGTTCTCTGAGAGCGACGATAGAATTTGGTGAATGGGGCGCTTCTTGTTTAGCAGATGAAAATGCCCAATTATCGGCCATGAGGGAGGGTGTGGTGCCCAATTATTTAGCTGCTTCTTTTTACTTCTGCGCTTGTCTGTACTAAACAACAGCAGGGCAACCAAAGCCGCGAGAAGGATAACAGTAACTGCTTCCAACGCTATAATTCAGGTAGCAGGGTTTACATTACACAGCGATGTCATTCCATAATATTAATAACCTCTTTAACTTCGCTTTCTCTACTTTAGCTAGCTATCCGTTACATTACGTTTCTTTAATTGAAAAATTCATCACACATATCGCTGTCTTCCAGAACGAGGTTCTAATTGTTGATTTCTGTGTAAGACTTTATTTTGGTTTGGTTCATGTTTTTTATGTCACGGGTTGTTTTATATGAAGAAGAACTTCCACCTACAGTGATATCATTCCATAATATTAATAACTTCTTTAACTTTGCTTTCTCTATTTTAATTAGCTATCTATTACATTACCCTTTTTTTAATTGAAAAATTCATCACACATATCACTGTCTTCCAAAATGAGGTTTTAATTGTTGATTTTGTATAAGACTTTATTTTGTTTTGATTCATGTTTTTTACGTTACGAATTATCTTATATGAAGAAGAACTTTCACTTACAGCAATATCATTCCATAATATTAATAACCTCTTTAACTTCACTTTCTCTACTTTAGCTAGCTATCCGTTACATTACGTTTCTTTAATTGAAAAATTCATCACACATATCGCTGTCTTCCAATTGTTGATTTCGTGTAAGACTTTATTTTGTTTTGGTTCATGTTTTTTACGTCGCAGGTTGTCTTCTATGAAGAAGAATTTCCACCTTCTGTCTTTGCTAAATGTATGACTAAATGCATGACCAGTAACTGCAGTGGACTAAAACAGAGAAATTAGGATGTTCAATTTTGTCGTGCTCTAATTACAGATTCTACGTGGCCTCTAATTCTAGGGGTTGTGTGTTTTAAATTACGGTTCAAATTTTGCTGCTTTTTTTTCTTCATGCACATTTGACAACTGGAATTCGATATGGGATGCTAAGATTTTCTCCCAAATTTTGGGTAAAATATTCTATGAACTTTAGATCAATTTATTGTTTTTTTAATATTTTAATTTATATATTTATAATGAATTCAAAATTTTATAAGAAAAATTATATTAAAAATATATATTTTTAATTTCAATTTTTTTAAAAGTAATTTTATAAGAAAATCAAATTATATTGAAAATACACAATTTTAAAATTTTTAATCTAATAATTTGGTATTAAACTATTATTAATAAAATGTTAAATTACAATTTAAATTAATGTAGCTTTGCAATATTACATACATAGTGAAATGTTAAGTAGGTTTTCTATGTTTAAGGTCGAGGATAGAACTGTTCAAGTTTAGAAAATAAAAATAATCAATTAATTTTATTTTAATGATGTGTTTTTTGAGATATATATATTTTCAAGAGGTTATCAATTTGTTTAGTTAAAATGTAATTTAATAAAAATTGTACAACTGAAATTTTCTTCTTATTTTTGTAAAGGTATTTTTTGTACAAGTGAAATTTGTATAAATACTATATTATGAGAGTTTGAGTTCTTTGTACTTATTTTAAAAGTTTTTGGGAGCATTGTTCTGCTATTCTATATTAATCTATTTAGCGCCATGTTTTTCTTCATACACCTTTTTAAAAAAAAATGTAAAGCTATGTTGCTATGTATTTTTCTACTTCTAACATCAAATAAAATACATAACTATCTTCTTTTATCACCATGTCCGAAAATAATTGCTACCTCTTTTAAAAATAACGACTCAAGCAGTAATCATCATATCTAATTCATTAAATAAATATTACATTGGAGATGAATAAGACAACAAAGGATGATGGTAGGCAGTTGAGATTAGATATTCCAACACTCTCACTTAATCATAATTATTACCATTTAAAATGCGTAAGCAATTTTATAGATGCTCAAAGCTTTTTTTTCCTAATAGTTTGGTAAAGATGTCTGCATATTAATCTTCATAATTCCTTATAGATCTCTTTGTTATTAACTAATTATCTAATGAAATGTTATTTGGTGTCTATATGTTTGATGATCTTGTGAAATGCATATGTTTTATATTATATCTTTCTACCACACCATTTTTTTTGAAGTGTTTATGTTGTTGTAAAATTCTTGTGGATTCCATGATCTTTGAAACAATTCAGAAAATTATTTAAGATATATTCACCACCTTTGTCTATTTTTAGGACTTTGATATTATGATCACATTATTTCTCATCTAGGGCTTTAAATTGGTGAAAAATATCAAAATTATTAGATTTATATTTAAAAAAAACCTTATGTGTTAAATTACATTTACCATTCCTCCCTATACTAACAAATGCTTATAGTGCTTATGTGTTAATGTGGGTCCCCTTATGTTGTGATTATTACTAAAAATAAATGAGTACAAAAATGTCATTTGAGTAATGACTACTTATAGAGTTCATTTTTGTAAATGACTAAAATATATATGAGTAAAGACTAAAACATATATGAGTAAAAATCTCACTAAAATTAATATTTAATAAAATTACTCATGATAGTGTTCAACTGAACATAAAAATACATGATTGGGTTGTAATTAGATTAATGCTACATTGATAATAATTAAAATAAGAGTGATTTATTAAGCACCACACTCACCAAAATCTTTGTCAATGGAAAGGAGGATATAGGGTGAGAATCCCGAAGTAATGAATTGCATTTACCATTCCTCTCCCTACTAAAAAATACTTATAGTTTTTATGTGCTAAAATTGATCCTCTTATCTTATAACTATTACTAAAAATACGTAAATATTAAAAATATTATTTGAGCAATGACTAATCAAAAAGGTCATTTAGGTAAATGATTAAAACATAAATGAGAAAAAACATCACTAAAAATAATATCTAATAAAAATGCTCATGAGATCCTTCAACTCAGAAAATACATCCATATATTTCTAGTGTAGCCATTAATTAATGCTAAAAAAATAAAATCATGTACCAATTAAAGGTGTATGCATTTGTCCAAACAAATCACAATGAAAAGTATCTAATGGTGCCATTCATCTAACTAACTTGAAAATTTGGGAATGACCCTCTATGTTGCTTTCCAAAAATGCACCCTTGACATACTCTATTTAGTTTTTCTATCAATATAAAATATTTTACCAAATCTTTCATGTATAGAAAATTTAGACCTATAAAATTCAAGTGTCCAAATCGTAAATGCCAAATCTAAATCTCATTCTTTAATTTTGACTGGAAAGTTTCCTAAAGTATCCATTGAACTATATATTGTTGGAATGCCTATGGGACTATTGAAGGTATCATTGAGGGGTGATCTTGAGAAAATTCCACTCTCAAATCTGGTTTCAATATCAAAGCAAACATTATGTTTTTGGTTATTTGGAATTTTTTTATTAGCCAACTTCTGAAAATTTATCTAATTCACACATTCATTATTTTTGAAAAACATTATATACCCTTTTTGAACAAGATGCCTAATACTTATCAAATTATGTTTCGAACGCAAAACATAATAAATATTTGGAATAATGTTTTTCTCCCCCTTGGTTAGAATATTGACATTGCATTTTCTCATGATTGACACTTTATTATCATTGCCCAAAGTAATATCTTATTTTACTAACTTATCTAGATTGGAAATTATTTATTATGTGATTATTACAATTCGAATCTTGAATCTAAACATCTGTTGGCCCCTCCTACATAACATTTAATATGCCAAAAACCTAGTATCCTGATTCTAATTTTCTCTAGAAAAATTTGTACTTTGTTTATTGAAATCAAACTATCATTTTATACACTCATATGCATAATAAACATACTTTTTGAAGTAATAAAATTGAAATTAATACTTATCATACTTTTGTCCATGATATTGATTATATCTTAGATTTTGGTTGGTACTACTACCAATTGAATTTATTGGATTGGTTCTTCCACCTATTGATGAATTTACTCCTCTGCCTCTGAAATTAGATCTCTCTCTACCTTTACCATGACTAACAGCTCCAAAGTATAACTAGAAGAGAAACTTAGCCTATGCTCACAATAAATTAGATATTCATGAATCTCATCTAAAGAAAACCATGAAATATTTTTTATCTCTTCTATAGCAACAATAGACTCAAAATGTGTGGAAAAGATTCTCAGATTTTTTCTATCATTCTCTTTTTGGCAAAAGTCTCACCGTGAGACTTGATTTGATTAACTAGACCAATAACTTGAGAAAAAAATGAATCTACATATATATAATCCTTCATAGACATAGTCTCAAAATATCCTCCCAAAATTTTTAACTTTTAAATATTTACCTTAAGCATACCATGATATGTAGTCATGAAGTTGTTCCATAATTATTTTGATTTTTTCATTGTTATGACCCTTAGAAAAACACTTGCCTGCATTTCACAAAAAATGTAGAAGAAAGCCTTTGAATTCTTTATTTCTATTATCTTTGAGAAAATCATTATCTACCTACAATTATACATTGTATATTGTTATATCGGACGGTTCAAGGAACCCATTCTCTACAAGCTCACATATAAATTGAAAACTAAACAAAGACTTTATTGTGATTAATCAATACTCATAATTATTATTAATAAATTAAAAAATATATAGATTAATAAAATTTGCAACAGAATAAGATACCATTATTGGCTCTAATATCAAATAAAATAGAATAAAAAAGAAGTCAAAAACAATAAACAAAGAAATAATAGTCTCTGTATTAATAAAAAAATACTTTGATACATCCTATACTATAGGATGAGAGCTTGAGATCTTTGTACTTTAAAAAACGTTTCTGGGAGAATTGCGCTCTTGTTATATATTAGTATTTTCTTGTTATATATTGATATTTTCAACCCCTTTTTTTCTTCTTACATCTTTTTTTTTTAATGTAGAGCTACACTGTTATATATTTTTAAATCTCAAGCATTAAAAAATATACATCACTATCTTCAATTATTGCCAGCTTCTAAAACAAATGTTCTCTCTTTTTAAATTCAGCGACATATTTAAGTTTTAACAGCTCTAACAATAGTAATCATATATAACACATTAAATAAAAATTTCATTGGAGATGATTAACACAATAAAGAAAGGCAGTGGGTAGTTGGAATTAGATAGTCTAACATATTATTTATTGAAAACAACTTAGGAATGCAAATAAGAAGCTAAATGCTCGAGATGACCAATTTTTGGGCATCTTCAACTGCTAAACAAGAAGCGCCCCATTCACTAAATTCTATTGTCTCGGCCAGCTAAAGACCCATCGTCGAAATTCAATTTGACAGTCTTTTCTCCACGTGATCTAATTACAGATTATATCTTTCCTCTAATTTGAGGGTTTTTGTGATTTCTTCGAAGTCTTAAAGTATAAATTACGGTTCAAATTTTGCTTCCTTTTTTCTTCATTGTACATTTGACAGCTCGACTTCCATATGGAATAGTCAAATTTTCTTCCACTTATTATATAAAATTCAGAACAAGTCATGGAAAAATGTACTAATATTTATTGAGGTTTTATTATAGAATGTTCTATTTTAAAAAAAAAATGAATCAATTTTATCTAAATTTTGAATTTATTTTATTACATATTTTAAAAAGAAATGTGAAATAACTTTTATATATATAAAATTAGTTGCCTTCTAATCCTTTAAAACACAAGAATTCAAATAAATAATAATATTCTAATTTTATTTTTATGAAAAAAAATAATTTTTTATTTTTAATTTATAAAAAACAATTTAGAATTTAATATTTTATTAATTAAAAATTGAAAGAAGTATATAATAAAAAGGATTAATTTAAAAAAATATAATTTTATTTGTGTTTGATACTTACATGTTTAAAAATTCTTTACATATCCATCCTACCTTTTAAAATTAGTGAATATGGATATTTTATTAACATAATTTTAGGTTTGTATTTTTGAATCTTTCAGTTATCTCTAATTTTACATTATATAAAAACTATTGGTTTATTTTCTATCCCATAGCCCCCTAGATGGAATAGGGAAATCAAAGTCTATAGATTGATTTTATTAAATAGTACTCATTTAGTGATTGAGTTAAGTAATAGATAGATCTATAAGGCCAACTCCTCTATGAGTCTGCATTAGCATATATGTGTGTGTGTGTGTGGGGGGGTGGGGGAGGGGTATAATTATTAAGTAGTATTCCAAACTCATGCTTAAGAAATAGATATATGAGTCATTTTTTGAGCAACGAGTCAATACAATTACTATTTTACTAGCCTAGCAAAGTCACTTGTATGTCTTTAAAAAAAAACATACCAAAACATATTACTTTAAAATAGTTAAGCTTCAGTTTATCTACCAGAAATTTTTAGTTTTTAATATATAAAATATTCCTTCGAATAAGTTTAGACTTAACAAACATAATTACATAAATTAACAAACTAGTTAAACATAAGTTCCTAAATATTATAATAACAAAATTTATAGCGTTTATTTGGAATCATAAATCATAGTATGAAAAGTAAAGATTTATTGTATTTGTATTTTATAATAAATTTCTATTAAAGTTTAATATTTTCATATAAGTTGGCATAATCTCATTAACTTATTTTTATTTCTAACATGGATTCAAAGTCGAGAAAAAATTATATTATTATATCTATCAAAATTTATTTATTTTTATTTGTGTTTTACATCAGTGTCTTCAAATAAATTTATAACTAATTAAATTTAATAAATCTAATGTAATAAATAGCTAGTTAAAGTATAAAACTCCAAGTTAAGAGGTTATTATATGGAATGATATCATAGGGACAAAATTAACTATCATGCACAAAGTATGTGTGTGCTAGCATCAACACCTTTGGGCCCACCACAAGCAACATTGAAAAACCCTAAACCGGAAGGAGGAGAATGTGATCGCCAACAAAAGAGCTTAGCCACCATCACACAATCACCTCCAACATAACCACCCTCATTAAATAACTTCGAGGATGTAGAATTTATGTGGCATTAGTGTAAGAACTACATGGTAGTTACAAGCTTCCCACACTACTTTTCATGATTTTCCACTTCTGGGCATCATTTGAAATTTTAAATGAATACATCAGGGTGGTATCATTATCCCAACTCATGGGTGTCCATAGTGTAAACCTATGCATTACAAATTATTTTGCATTGGAGGTTAGGCAATTGGGAAGCCATTTTGGATTTGATAGCTACTTGAGCCAAAGTAGACAAAGTAAGATTGAGCTCGAGTGCAAGAAAATGAAGGAAGCTTTGTGAATGTTGTATGAACCTAGATCTTCTTGCCTTAATAATCCTATTAAGCCCACTAATTTAACCCATTAACTATAGTCCTAGATAAATAACTAATACCCTATTCCCCAAACAAAATTCCCTACATCCCACAAACCTTACTATACCCTTCTAGACCAATTAATCACTCCATTAACTTACTAACTATCCTACTTAGCTACTTAGCTACCAACTATCCAACTTAACAATTTAAAATCCTTTTATATTCACCCACCCCATATATACCCTACCACTCTATCCTTTCATACACCCCTTTGAACCCTAAGCCTTATTAACTCCCACCTAAAAATCCATTATCCCTAGATTAATTAAGAAACCTTTAGAACTAGGGAATCTCCTCTAAAGTTCTAGAAGTCTTTAAACTAGAGGATTCTAAAATAATTTAAAATTATTGAAAATTATAATCCACCATCATATATAAACCATGTTTGGGCCATGGCCAAGCTAACTTATAAAGCCATAAGCCTCCATTAGACTCTAATAACCAAGCCACTATCAAGAATCCTCACACTCTTTTCAATCCATCAAATAAGCCAAAGAAGCCATTGGAGCCACTTGGAAGCTCAAGTCAAGCAATCCACAATCAAATCATTTTATATTCAAATTAGCTTAGAGATTTTGGAGAAAAGTTATAAGGGACAAAAGGATGGTAAGAATATCATTTTAATTTTCTGATTGTTCCTTTATCCCTTTCTTTGATATTGTTTATGTTCTTGAGTTTTTATTACTAAATATAGTAATTTTGAGAATAATAAAAAACATGATCATACATTGGTGACCACGATGTGAGATACCCATTTAATCTAACATCTTTTTCTTGTTATAAGTAATTACATGACTTGAAGGTGTGAGTGGATGAATAACAAGCTCTAGAATTGGTCATGTTGATGCTTAATTTTACAACTAACTGCCAAAGTTGTGGGAAGTTTCAAAGATGTAGGACTGTCTATTGAAATGACCTCCAAATTTTAAAGAAGTTGTCTCTTATCTTAGGGGTTTGATGCAAAGAGAAAATAAATAATTCATAAAAGAAGTACTTAAACTAATAAGGTGATGTGCCAAGATTTTCTTCTTTTACCAAATGACACAATGACTAGTACTTAATAGAATCTACTGAGAAGGTTAAGGAGCATAAAGCATGATCAATAATTCCAACATAGAAAATAGACTCATAAAAGGCTTATAACATAAAATATAACCTAAATCTTCATCTATCTAAAAATCATAGTATTAAATTTAACAACATTCACTGATAGAATTAAAGAGCATATAACATGATTAACAATCTTAATGTTTATGTAAAGCTAATAAAAATCTCATGACAGAGAATGAGAAGAAAGAATTAGAAATAGACTAAAATTGCACTGAACAACACTCTCTCTTCATAGTTTGATATTTAAATAAATTATATAAGGTATAAATGCATAAAATATAATGTTTGATCCCTCAGGAGAGGCACCTGTTAAGGAAATAGAAAATTCTTTCAAAAAAATAGCTTCTAGACTCCCTACTTTCTAGATGATTCTTCTCTATTTTCTTTCCCCTCCCTCTTGAGACTATTTCCTAATCATCTACTAATAGCCCAAAAATATCCATCATTAGTCATAGCCATTTTCTCAAGGTCTAACCATTTGTCTATAAAATCCATATCTAAAACTGTATGCCATTGGAATTAAACAATCTAGAGCTTACTTTTGATATTTTAGCTAATTATCTCTCTCATTCATTTTTAATTGTTGCTCCTATTTTTCTTTAACTTATAGTTTCTTGAATCAAGGACACATGGAAGCTTTCATAGCTTTTTCTATTTGACTCATCTTTCTATTTTATTTCATAAACTCATTAGATTTCTTGGCTCTTTGGCACTTTTGGAACTTGTTATGCATACTCATGGAGGCTTCCACAACTTTTTAGAGTCATTGAGGCCCTTTCTTTCTCTTTACTTAGATTTTAACCTTAAGGCTTTTGGAGGTTATACACCATTAGATCTATTACTTCCCGTCAAGCCATTGATCTTCTTCTTATCATCCACGAGCTCCACATGTAAGTCTTTTGCAAATTGAGACATCTATGATATTTGCTTCAGCTCCAAGGAGCATAGTGGCAACACTGGATATCTTCTATGAGATTATTCCTCTTGCTAAATTTCCACTACTAGATATTTGGTGGTGTTAGGGAAGACATCCACATGTTTGGTGTAAACTTTCTCATAGATCATCATGGAAGTTGGGGAACCCAAGGAATAGAATTTGATTGGGTGATCTTCATCAGTAGAGGAGAGGGGGATAAAATAACATAATAGATAAAATAATGCAAAAATAGTGGCCTACAAGTCATAGGTGAAACATTGGGATCTCAATTCATGACTATGACTATGGTTATACTTTTAATTATATTTTTTTCTCAAATATCAATGAAGTAAGTGTTGTATCTCTGTGGTGTCTTATGTTGTTGAGATATTTTAGTGGAGAGAGAAATATCGTTGGGGAGGAATCCATTTAATTGACTTCTTGATTCTTATTTGAACCATACTTACAAACACTCGTATAAATTTATAAGTCTTTGTTTTTTAATTTTGGATTACCCTAACTAGTATCAAAATAACCAGGTACCAATTTGACTACTATTAGTCTATTTTGATACAAGATGTGTTATTTTTTTATGTTTTTGAACCCTTTCCCTAATTTAACCATGTATTTTTCGCCCTTATTATTGGCTTTATTTTTTACAAAATGTTGGGATGTGTGACAATAAGGTATTAATTTAAATTTGATAATTATATATACAAAAGTATTTATATATATTTATAACAATGATACATTGCACAATTGCATTGTATCCTCATGCAATTACAAGGATCACATATAAGGATTTCATACATTAATTTTTATTCCATTTCTATTTCTTGAATATTTATTATTACATACTTGCTTGAAAAAAAGTACTAGTGAAAGAGCATATAGAATGGACTACTTTATTACATCACATACATAATGTTAAGGTTTTGTATATTCATACAAAACATATTTCTTACTAATTTTCATGATTGTTGATCTCTAACTTAACATGTTGAATATGGGTATGATTAAGGCAAGGCTTTCATAACAACATCAAGATTTAATTTACTTAGAATTTATCTTGGAGGTGATTATGAATTAAAGAAAAGGTAAGTAATGATTATAGTTTCACATATCAATTTTATACTCTAGGAAAGGTTTGCAATGAAAAAGTATTGAGGAAGAGATTCATAAAGTTTCAAACCATTAAAACCTTTATCCCAATAGTAGCATAATATTTCGAAAGGGTCAAATAGTTGGCCTTATTAATCTCAGTAATTGATGAGTTTAATAACCTTATCATCATGATCTAAAATGGAATAAAAAAATAAAAGAGGTGAATATCCTTGACCAATAAGAAATTGATTTTACAATAGATTAAAACATTGAACTTGTATAAAACTCAAATCAAGTCAACAAAACCCCAATATTTTGAAACCTACATTTAGAACTGACATTATATCTTATCTTATAAATAATAATTATGTGAATAAAACCATATACATTGTGTTAGAAAAGACACATTCATTCAAAACGTCATTATACAAATCAAACCAATTCTTTATAGAGTAATAAACATAGTAATAGTACCCTAAACCTAAATTAGAGATCAATGTTAGTTAGTGTAATATGAAGGACATTAAGAAAAGTGTGGAATTCAATTTTGGATTTTTTTTGGGTGAACTTTGTACATTCACCTGTAGAGGGTAATATTGAGTATTTACCTTTAACATTGTAGTTTATAAAATTGACATTTGAAGAGTTTATGTCATCACTGACAATGTTGAATCTCATCATGGAAATGATGCCATCAGAGGAAGTTAAATAAATTTTCTATTTTAGAATTGAGACTGGTTAGATACTTGTTGATGAAAGTAGCGACTGAATTTTGGTTGGTGCTCTTCTGTTAGAATGTCTCCATAATTGTTGTATGGTTTTTTAGCTATCCTGATAAATTATAAACATAATGGTATCCTAAAATATGATGTATATAATCTCTAAATTTTCAATGAACTTGTTTTAAGCTTGCATTTGAAATTTATATCCATGACATAATTAGAATACCATAGTAGCTACCAAGAACTTGTAGTTTTTGGCATTGATGAAAAATGGGAGGGACTAAATCATGAGTACAATCAACATACTAGAAAATTTATTCATGGTCAGGGCCAATTTAAACCTGCATTGAAGATAATAATGTAAAATTTGTTAATTTAAATGCTTATGTGAGTAGTTCAATGCACAAAAAATTTCCTCTAGCACACTCAAAAAGGGAGAATTGGATAAAGTTAATTAAAAGGAATGCCTTCCCCCCAAAAAATATGAGAAAACCTAATGAACCTCTGATAGAAAAAATAATGAACCTAAAATAAAATAAAAAATGGATCTATTTACAATTTGATAATGTGATTGTTAATGCATCCAAGAAAATCAATATTCTTATACTAGTGTGTGCAATTAAGTGAATGCAAAAGTGGATGGAAATTAAGTGTAACAATACAATGAGATATTTTATATTCCATGAGTAAATATTATGAATAATATGATTAAATTTGGATGGAGTGGTGTTGGTGAATTATAAAAGTATTTTCATGCTTAAAAGGTGCAATCTTTAATGATAAATGGAAATGGATGTGTATCTATTACTACAGAGTGGCATTGGTAAATTATAAAAATATTTTAATGGCTCAAAAGGTGTAATTTTTTTGAGAAATGGAAATGGATGTGTATCTATTGCTATAGGGTAAACTTATGCTAGGGAAATAACATAAGGCCTCATGAGAGAGATGAATGTATTAATGATTAAAATATTGAATTGGTTTTGATTGTAACACAAGTTGATTGTAATGAAGGATAAAATCAAGATATAAATACAAAAGAATAATATGATCTAAAATAAGGGAAATCTAACAGTCATGAACGTAAATAATTTGGCATAATACTTGCCAAATTTTTGACCAAACAAAACCAAAAAAACAAATAACTAATGAAATAGTAGTATAATTTATTCCTAAAAACTTCAATATTTTACTCCAATAGTACTCTGGACAAAAATGTACAAATCTACAATACGAAATAGGAATTGAAAGAAAGAAAAACCTATAAACCAATTTTGAAGTCCTCAACTTTAAGTATTTATGTAGTCCTCTAATGGTCAAATATTCACACATGGAGTGCAAAGTAGAGACGGGATAAAATATTCAAGAAGGGAGGAAATATGGGAGAGTTCATTTTTTCATGGGATTTTTCACAACCTTTCCTATTACACGATCGACATGGATGATCACATTAATGTTTATAGGTCTCTAGGTGTGTATGGGTTACGTTGAATCAAAAAATACTAGTTGAAATTAACACACAAAGTTTGTACATGTTGGTTAAGTTCAACCATAAGAATATCATCATATTCACCATTTAAAATCATTGTAAATCATCTATGAGATACAAATTAATATGCCTATCAACATGTTGAAATAATTATTGATAGAAATTACAGCTAATTGAAACATCAAACAGATTTGTATTTTTATATAAAACATATTGTGTGCCTCTTTTATTGGAGCTTATAAGTTAAAGATGTTGGAGGACCCATAGATACATATCACTAGAGATATAGGGGAAGGTGAGGTTTAATAATGGCTTATAATGTAATTACTTTAGGCATTGTTATTCCAAGCCCCTCACTCATGTCGATACTTATTCCCTCTCGAATACTCCACTCAAATCTCTACATCATCCTCCTTAATGTGTGTGTCACCACACTCACTGCTAGAGGCAGACCTAGACACATTCTTCTCCTTGAACCAAAATATAGGGTTCCTATGTGGGGAGAGTAGTGGTAATCTAAGAGATGTTAGATAGGCATCCTTAGAAGGATTCTTGTGATATAATGGAACATTCAAGGAGGATGGTGAAGAAATAAATTATGGGGAATCTAAATAGACATCCATAGTTGATAGTAAATAAATATCTAAGGAAGATTTGAAAGGGGAATCTAGAGGTACAATTATGTAGAAGCATATAAAGGAGAATCCAAAGAGGAATCTAGAGGCATGACTAAAGAGGAAAATATAGGATATTATAAAGTAGACTATAGAGGAGTGATTAAAGAGGAATATATATGAGATTCCAAAGTGAAATTTAGATATGTGACCAGAGAAGAATCTAGAGGAGTGACTAAAGAGGAATCTAGAGGAGACTCTAAAGTGGAATCTAGAGGCATCACCAAAGAGGACTCTAGAGGAGATTCTAAGGTGGAATCTTATGGAAAATCTAAAGGGGAAATTAGAGGTATGACCAAAGAATAATCTAGAGGATATTCTAAGGTAGAATCTAAAGGAAAATCTAAAGGGGAAAGTAGTTTATATTTGAATGTTAGATATATAAGAGAGTTTGATTGGATAAATACTTGTCCCCAAGAATCAACAAAGTCACTTTGTTATTTCAATGAAACATTATTAAAATCATAATCCTCACCAAAATCATCTTCCATAATCTTTTTATTTTGATGGTTTGTCCAATCATTATCATAACTAAAAGGCATAACAGGAGTAGGTAATAATTTATCTAGAAGATGTAAATCATTCGCATGTTCTCTTTGACTATCCATGATATATATAATGAAAATAAATACAATAAATGAAATGATTCTAGACAACAAGTAGTATAACATGTATTAGAGGAGATAATTACTATGAATCATATTCAATCAAAAATCAAGGTGTAATGGGTGATATAGGAAAGGGTTTGAATGATTATGTGGGCTCTCTAAAGTAATTGCTCATTCATTTATTAGTTTCAAACCAATGTTTTAGAGCACTAAATATATAAGTAAAACCATGCTTTTAACCCACTAGCCCTATTTATAAGGTTACAATGAGAGTAACTTCCCATGGTGATAGTTTCTCTCTAGCGCACCATAAATAAAATGAAAAAATAGGCTTCATATGGTATAGACAAGGAATCCTAAGAATTTATGATATATCATGAGACACATGTAAACTATAGTCTGTATTTAGTTATTTACAATGGATATGCATATTAGGTCCCTACATGCCATAATGACTGTAAAAATATCACTACATATCCCTTCACAATTGTAATCACTACGTAGTTCTAAAATTATGGAAAAATAGTTTCTAAAAACAAGCACAAACAAAATAAAATTAACTGAAATATGTATGTATGTATGTATGTATGTATGTATGAGGAATATTAAATTTATGATTTTCTTGAAATTAATTTTTTTGCTAAAACCCAAAACTACACAAAAATGAAGCAAACATCATTCTTAAAAATAAATTATGGGCTCACCAAAATGATTAATCTATTTTTAATTGAATTAACTCAAATGAATATATATTAAATTGATATACAATAGAATTCAATAATATATAGTAAAATATAGACCTTAGAATACAATAAAAATAATAACTTTAACAAGGATATAGAAACCTATCTTGAGTCTAATTTTATGTTGAATTATGATGACTATACTAAAGTAAGATTGCTTGAAATAGATATGAAAAATATCTAGATTATATTTCCACTAAAATCATAAATTTTCACTGTGTTGGGAGAAGGGAACATTATGAAGAAAGGGAAAAATGTCAATTAACCACATTAGTGTTTGGGTTGACTGTATAGACAAATTTTCAATTTGTTTGTGTGTAGCTATCTAAGAGGGTGTATTGATAATTTAAAGTTGCCAAATTAATATATGAAATTATCTAACACTATAAACCTTAGTTATTTCACATGCATTAGGTAGATATTAAATACAAAATGATAGAAATCAAGTGGAGTGAATGGCCGAACCACCCTAAAAAAACCTTGTGTAGTCTTTGTGTTGCCTACATATCCTAAATTGGCCTTGAGCTAATGCATTTCACCCTCCTAGGGTGAGTGTGTGAGATGTGATTATTTAATAATATGAATTTATCTATAATAATAATTAAAATACTTAACAATAGATGCCCTAGACTTGACATAAAATGTATTAGACCTTATCGTATCAGTGTTAGCATGTAATAAAATTTAAATTGGATGAAATTTTGTTCTTTTAATTAGTATATAGTAATTTTTATTAGGCTTTTTAAGTGTTCTAATGAGTGGCTTATGTGTTATTTTATAGAGTAATATTTTTAAAAAATTAATAATTAGCATCCCCAAAAGTGTGTGATAGTCATTATGGCATCTTTCAAATTTAAAAATTAGCCATTAGAGTACTTTAGAAAAGGGCACATTATGGGATAAGAATAGCCTACGGTCTTTTCTACCTAGTGCATTTATTTCCCAGATGGACAAAAACTCTTGAAATTTACCTAGCAGAATCTATAATCAAAATAGGGATGTTTGAATGATGTTTCAAGTGTTTTTAAGATAGTGAATAACTTATTAAATGATCTCATCTATATTTCTAGTTATCATAATGGAAAATAGGTCAATTAAGATAAAGATGTCAACATTAAACACTATCAAGCACTTTAATAATTAAATTTATGTGTCTACAATTGGGAATTTTTTTAGAATAAAAAAACCCATTCAACTTAATTTTAAAAGGGGGTTTTGGGGTAAAATATAAAAAATATGTTAAATATATGGTAAATTATCAAACATTATGATGTACCAACATACATTGGAATGCATTATACTTGAGGAAGTTGACCCAAGTGACTAGTGATAATAATAGATATTATAACAATTATTTTTCACCTATGTTGAGGGAAAGCCTTACAAAAACAATGATTAATACATGTAAAAAACTATAATGTTTCAAAATGATGCATAAATATTATAATATTTATAATAAAATTAAAAAAAAAATCAAGAGTATATGCAAACAATAGCTTATATAAGAGATAGTGACTCTATGGGTTTGATGAATCTATTGCTAATTTTTTTTCATTTGTCCTTTAAAAATGGCATGGGTAAGATTAGAGGCTTGTATTTTTGGTTGGATGAAATGTTCATTTACAAAGTTAAAGGTCTACCAAAGATTGAGGAATGGTGTATTTTCATGAAGTTTAAGGCCTCTCAATTCATAAACTCTTTTATTCAAATGGGGTAAATGGTTTTAAATATGGGTAAGGAATTCCTTCATTCTTCTCTTCCTTTATTTTGGCCCCAAGAATCAGAGGTGGTTCTGTAGCACCTTACATATGATGGACATTATTCCTTGATATTTTTTTATCATCTCATAATACCTCCACACCTTAGGCATAATAATTTAATGAATTTTCCTTACTTCATGTTCAATTTACTTAAGAGGATGATGTAGTTCATAAATGGAATACAAATGCTTTGTCTCATCATAGTCTTATAAAATTGATTGTTTTAGATGCTCTACTTGGCATGGTTTATGTAACTCTTTAGTATTTTTATCCCTTTTTCCTTGTCTTAAAAAATTAAATATGAAACATGAGTCGTTAGGAGTTGAGTAAAGAATTAATTAGGGGAATGTGATATAAAATACTACTTCAATAACAGGGGTTCAACATTTTAGGCTTAAAGAGATTTGTAGGAATAATACAACATCCTTTCACAAAAATCCATGAGTGACTCATGATTCCTAAATAAGAAACAAGTAGAGAAGGGTTTCATTGGATAAGGAGGTTAAATTTCAAAAGCCCTCAAGTTCTACTATTTTTGTAGAAAAGGATGTAACTTTGAATGATGAATATAATCTTATCATTAAATGACTAAGGAAGGAGCTTGAATATCATTTCTTTTTAAAATGGTAGAGGTTGCAAAAAATGATGAGGATATTTATCATCTTAAAACTTATCTTGGTTTTTTAGGTAAAATTACTATTTAGATTATTAGATTTAGATAACCTCTTAAGTTTTATTCACTAATTCTCATGAATAGATAGTACATGCTTATGTTTAAAATATCTATTGAAACTTTGGCACCAAACTTGAATACTCTTTTTATCTTTTAATATGTCTTTCAAATTTCTTTCATTTAGGATAAAAATATGGTTTTTGAAGTGTACTTGTAAAACCTACTTCTACCTAGTGCATTGACATGAATTCCCAATGCTTTGATTGAGGTTGTTCACCTTAAAAATTATTTATTATACATATAATGAAAACAATAATGAATTTAAAATAATCATGTATGAGGTTAGGGAGTTTAGGTGCCTATTGACAACCAAGGGGGAACACCCAAATCTTATTGAGATTATAGAAAGTGTGAGGTAGATTGTGGAAAATGAGTCTTTGAATGTTGAATTAATGTATGAAAAAAAAATGGAGGAGTTGTTTTTTGATTTTGGAGGCTCTTTATCTTGAAACTTCACGCTAATTATTATAAAAAGTGATTATTTCCTAAAATTTTTAAAATGAGGGAAGAAAATTCTCCTCCTAACTAGTCTAATTCCCTTATTAGATTTATCTTTTATTTTCATGCAATGTTAAATGATTTTGATAGTTGGGTTGGCCTAAATTCTATATTCATACCCTTTGTGTCTCAATTTATGATTGGATGGTGTTCTATCCATCGAAGGAGGATCAAAATGAAAAAAAGGAAGAAGGTGGAAGAGGATATGGGTTTCATTTAATTTCCCTATCTTCTTAAAATCTCACCTTGTTATCTCAAAATGGTATGTGAGAAGTTGTCAAAATGTTATATTTGAAGGTTCATCCATAGACTCTCGTATTGATATATTAGAGAAGTATTACTTTCACTGAATATAGAAGAGGTGTTATCTTAGGTTTTTAATTTTTAGCACAACTTTCTAGCTTGATGAGCACAAGGGTTTATTTTATCTTTTGGATAGATTTCATGATATGTAGTTATAATTGCTATTATTTTTTCTTACACTATTGATCATTTTGTGATGTTGATCTTGTAGCTTTTATAGTTGGGGAATTTTTTTATATTGCTTATTTATATATTTTTTAGATTCAATATAGCTAAAGTTATCACTTTGGGGTGTAATTTATTTTGTGATGATTTCTATTTTTTCTACTTCATTTTGATGAAAAATCCCCTCCAATTTTTTGGTACATGCCTATGTTACACCAGTTCATTCAAGTTGTGGAAGATATGTTTAATACAACTCTTTGGATCTAAGTGATCTTATTTTACTATTATTATATGGAATATTATTCTTCATTTTGACTTCCTATTTTATAGCCTATTGGATATTGAATTAGCTTTGATTTAAAAAAATTTCATTTATGAATTAAAGGGGTGAAGAAGCCCATAACCCTATTCCTAGTTTAAAAAAAATAGATAGTGAATGAAATGAAGAACATTCTTCCACAAATACACCAATGAATAATTAATCTATACATAAAATATTTTAAATCCTTCACACATGAGAATATTTTTTTATAGCATTAAATGAAAATTTGTGTATTTTTAAATCCCTAATAGTATACATATGGTGGAAACGTTCTCATTGATTCTCTGATTTTGACGCATACTTAGAAATATATTTGTAGATAGATTCACCCTAGAGAACATGTTGGAAATTAGCATTTATTATCTAAATAAAAAACATTTATGGGTTGTGGGTGTTTGATTTGTTATCATTATGAGAAGGAATGCATTTTTTAATTCCATTATTTTCAATGGTTATCAATGATTATTTATGTAACTCCCAAAGGAATTTGTACCAACATTGAAGAGTTTTCCCTTTTTTCTCAAACATGTTTCTTTAATGCACTTGGCACATTTCTTCCAGGGACAATGTCATACCTATTCTCGACATGAATGGTACCAAATCCTCAAGTTTTGGCTTATCATTTTTAATATTTAGTAATCTGATGGTAGTGTCAAGACTTCACCAAATAGTTGAACCATATGATTTTCCTACATACATTTTTATGTCATTAACTAGAGGTAGTTGACCCAAATATCAAATCAAAATAATTGATATCCCTCCAAATGGAATAGATTTGTGCATGGGGAAGTCCCTTTGAAAATGTGCATCAATATGGGATAACTTTTAAAGATTTTATTTCAATTCCAAAATCCTACATATAATATATGGATCATAATCTGTGTGAAAACACAAATGCAATAACATTAATTTTTATCACATTTATAATGGATCATTTCATGTTAATGGAGATTCATGCAATAAAAATATTTATGATCCCATTTATAATTGATCCTTTTATATTAATAGAGATTCTTTATTGGGTTTAGTTGTCAAATATTACACTTCAATACAGTCCTAATATTGATCAATTATAATGTTTCCCCATATAGAAATTAGGGGTGAATGTTACATAATCATATTAAGACACATAGTTTATAATGTATAAATCATTTTATCAATTAAATAAATCGCTCATTCATTATGTATGAGTGTGACATGACTACACATTACAACATGAAAATTTTAATAAGGATTCAACATTGGGTTTAGTCTTAGACTATTATACTTTAATATGAACCAAGTATAAATCAACCATAACATTGTCCCACATAAACATTGTGAATAAAGTATATGTGAGTTTGTATTAGTATGAGAAATTTAAAATGTATGAATGATTTAATTAATTAGATCAATCTATTAATACACACAAAATATATAAATAATTTTATTAATTAAATATTTTAGTTTATGCACCCCCTTAATTGTTACCCTTAAATGAAGTGTAGAACACAATGATGTATCTTACATATTGTGTCAAGTTTTAAAGATTTATTATTCGACCGTGAGCATGTTTCACTTCAAGTTACATCAATGAGATATCCAACATGATTTACATGCATAATATGCTCAAGGTAGTATTTTAGTGTTGTTAATGGTGTCCAGTTTTTACAATAAGATGTATAGGATGTAGGATGGATTCTTACCATGATTTACATAAATCGGTGCAATTGCACAAATACACCATTTCATCAGGACACAAATAAAATCCTCTTTTAATTCACATTGGAATATATGCTTGTGGAGTTACATTTTTTCCAAGCATATATTATATATATAAATATACATGAAAAGAGATAGGTCACATGAGGTGTATTTGGAAATGTGCCATGCTTTGAAGGGTCAAATTTTTTAACAAATGATATATCAGTGATGGGAAGCATACACAACAAAAAAATAGGTTTGGATTTGGACCAGTACTGATATCAAAGATTTTATGTTTGTTTTAATCTAGACAACTGACATGTGATATGAATGCAAGGGAAAATAAATGCAAGAGTTATTATGTAGTGGAATATTTGACTCTAGGCATCCCCCCATATCAAGATCTTGGTTGGTTTTTATGGGTGGAACAATATAATAATACAACCCAGATACAAAAACTATATTTTTAGGTTTACAATGTGAGAGATATCTATCATTGATTTAGATTCTAATATTACAATGTTGTCAAATGACACCATTTTTTTTTTAATAATACATTTTAAACTTGCTTAACTTTAACAATATATAATCATCAACATAATTTTATTTTATGTTTATTAAATTTTGATCATAAATAAGATAGGTAATAGCGTGATAAATGTTTTTGTTAAGTATTCATTAACATGCAATATCTTTACAAATTAAACTACTTATATGTAGAGAATATGTAAACAAAACAATGCTTAAAATAACTTTTAATTATTATATATTTTTTTAAATGCATCATATAAACGATATATGATTTTACAATTTTATTTATCTTCAATTAAATAAAGACTTAACTATCCCACTAAATAAACAAAATAAATTATCAAACTTATTCTCATTAATAAATTCATATATAAACTTCATATATAAACTGGATTTTTTTGAAAATTTCATTAATCCTTGCATTAATTTAACTTAATAACACATTTAACTAACCAGTATGTACTCTTATACACATTAAAAACCAATAAAATCTATATATATAGTTACATATCAACCTTCTCTTTGTCACCATCAGGAATGCCATTGTCTTCATCATTCAACGACGTGGTAAAATAATTAATGATAGAAATTTCAGCTAATTTAAACATCATATAGATTTGTATATTCATATAAAACATAACGTGTACAGATATAACAGCACTGTTTTATTGTAGCTTATAAGTTAAAAAGGCCGGATGACCCACATAGACATATCAGTAGAGATGCAGGGGAAGGCGAGGTTTAATAATGGCTTCCAACGGAATCGCTTTGGGCATTGTGATTCCAAGCCCCTCGCTCATGTCGATAGTCGTTCCCGCTGGAATACTCCACTCGAAGCTCTGCAGCAGCCTCCCCAGTGTATGCGTCACCACATTCACTGCCAGAGGCATACCCGGGCACATTCTTCTCCCTGAACCGAACGGAATCAATTCAAAATCCTGTCCTCTCACGTCAATCTCTTTTTCATTCTTCAAAAACCGTTCAGGATCAAATTCCGTCGGCCGCCCCCACACGGCCGGGTCCCTGTGAATTGCCCACGCATTCACCAGAAGTTGGGATCCGGCCGGAACAAAATATCCTCCAACAGTGCAAGCTTGTGTAGACTCATGAGGAAGCAGGACAGGTGCCGTTGGATATAACCTAAACGTTTCTTTCACAATTGCCTGCAGATATTTCAGCTTGGGCAGATCTGACGACTCTATTAATCGGTCGCGTCCAATATGTGTGTCGAGCTCTTGCTGGGCTTTCCTCAAAATCTCCTGGTGGTGCAGTAGAGCCGCCAGTGCCCACTCGATCGTCAACGAGGATGTGTCTGTACCTGCGTCTATCAAGCTCTGCAACCGAAAAAAAAAAGAAAAACAGATTAAAGATCTCTCATTACAACGGCGGTGGCCTTCACAACATCGTCGTTACTCTCGGACAGCATTTCATGTTTCTCTGTTGAAGAGATAAGAGCATCAACTAAGTCTTTCGCATGCATCTCTCGCTTCTCACGGTGATCGTCCAGCACTTTCTGCATAAACACATCCCTTTTCTTTTGAAGTCTTTTCATGGCAGCTATGACACCCTGCAGATCGAGCCACTTCAGAAACGGCAGGTAATCTCCGATCTCAAATACTCCTATAAAAAAGGAATTGTGTTCTATCATCTGCTTGAAGTGATGCGCTTCTTGAATCTGTTCGGAATGAACGGCTTCCGAGAATCTCTTGCTCGCAATCATGCGTACGATGATATTGAATGTGCAATCAGAAAGCCTCGATTTGATGTTGACGGGAGCGGCTTCAGCTCGCCGGCAACTCTCGAACAACGAGCGAATGAGAACGGAAATTTCGTCGAGAAGGACGTGTTTGAAGGATTCCATTTTGCTTGCAGCGAAGAACTCGACTGTGCACATCTTCCTAAGGTTTCGCCAGTAGGAACCGTAAGGAATCTGACCGAAGGTTTTGTAGTCATATCCCAAATGCTTTCCCGCGGACAGAAGTGGCCGCGAAGCGAAGGTTCTGTCGTTTGTTGTGAAACATTCTTTTGCCAAAGCAGAAGAGGAGATAACCAAAAGTGGGCGGAAGCCAAGTTGAAGCTGCATAATGGGTCCGTAGCTCTCTGAGAGCGACGATAGAATTTGGTGAATGGGACACTTCTTGTTTAGCAGATGAAGATGCCCAATTATTTAGCTGCTTATTTCTACTTCTGCGCTTGTCTGTAATAGACAACAGCAGGGCAACCAAAGCTGCCAGAAGGATAACAGTAACGGCTTCCAACGCCATAATTCAAGTAGCAGCAATAACCTCTTAACACTACACTGCGATATCATTCCATATAAATAACTCTTAACTTCGCATTCTCTACGTTAACAGCAGCCATATTGCTATCGCTATCCTTTACGTTTCTTTAATTGAAAAATTCAGCCGCCATAGCGCAGTCCGTCTCCAGCACGAGGTTCTAATTTTATAATATTGTCTTTGGATTTAGTTGGACTTTCTCTTCATTTTGTGTCATCTCTTATCATTTTTCTGTACTTTGTAATGTACCTAATTTTGCTTTTTGTGCAGGTTTTGATATTAAAAACTGCATTGGGCAAGAAATTCAAGACACGATGTTTGAATTGTGTAAAAAATGTCCACAAAGATTTAAAATTGCATTCAACATGGAAAAGAAATTCAATTGCATTCCATACATGAAAAAGAAATTGAAGCACGCAACGTTCGACTTGTTTAAGATATCCCTGTGATGACTTCACAAAATAATTTAAATTTTGTTTTGAGGTGTGGGGATTTTAAAGGTTAAAATCATTAGAATTAGTAGCATATGTTAGGCACCTAAAATGGTAATTAATAGTAATTAATTATTTTATTTTGTTATACATTCATTTATTTGTTAAATATTTATTTATGTTGGACATTATTGACATATTTTTGATGGTTTATACCCTTCTCAATGTTTTAGTGCTCCTTCTCTTTCCCTCATTTCTCTGTTCTATATTCAAAGTGCTTTCAAAGCTATTGCATCTATTTGAAGTACCCACAATACTTCTAGATGCTTTCTTTAATCTTAGCTAAGTCATAGTGCATTCAATTACTTAGTTCACATTGTTTGCTTTTAATCATTCATGTTAGTTTACACACCAATAGCATATTACTTTGAATTCAACTGTATATAAATACATTTTAAGAATTATAATTCATTGACCCCAAAGATGACACAAAAAATAATTAGTATTATATAGAGCACTCACAATCATTCTACAAAGATCAAACAATCATTAGATTATTTATCATTATATAAAGCTAATATTTCCCATTGAAATTATTATGTGGCATTTAAGTTATATTTCAAATGATGATTTCCATGAAGAACTAGGGTTTTAATTATTAATGCCATTTATTATTGAGAATATAGATACATGTTTATCATACAATACAGGTATTGTCATGTATTTAGTTTGTGTATATGATAATGATGGTAATTATAGACACTAAAATTTATTAATAAATATTTGACAATGGTTGTCTTTGACCTCTTTACCTTGCATGGCCAATTCGGCATTATGATAATTTTAATCACTAAAAAAGCCTTCAAAGTCTTAAAATTACTAAGAACATATTACAAACTTCCCTATTTCATTATTATTTGTCCCTATTCAATAGATACTTTATTGCCACTATTATTTTAGAAGCCTACGTCCTTTTAGGATAAGTTTTTACTAGGCTAACAAGGACACATTTCAGCCCTAACCAGTAGTGTAGATTTATCTGTCATTTTCTAATAACTATATTTTCAAAATGACACAATTCCTAACAGCGTTCTCGCACATATTAATAGGTCAGTTATCAAAAACATTCAAAATATATCTATATAAAATCACATCAAGGATCACACTTGAAAAGACTCGGCACTCTATTACAAGGCATCTATCTTTATGATTTCAGAAACATATATTTTCTGATTAAAGTTCTTTATTATAATTCTATTGTAATTTTATAGTCTTTGGCCAAGTCTAACATTGTTTAAATATATTATATGTTAAGGGCATCACTTGTCAAGCATTCTAATCAAATGTATTAGTTACATTCATAAAATCTTTCCTCAAATGAGGACTACATCGGCCTAAAGTCCTTTGGGCTATGTAAGAAGCACTCCATCAACAAGGGGTTTTCTAAGGATAGCTTGGCCATTCTCACTTCTCTCAATTTTTCCCTATTGCATTTGATCTCATTTTATGTGCTTGTGAAAGATTAGGGTTTTGATTTTATAGGTATTCTACACATCAATTCAAGCTCTACATGGAGACATGTCACATATAGATACAAGACAAAAAACTAAGATTTTTAGATCCAATGTAAAACCTAATAAGATAAAGTCATATTAAAAAAACATGAATACATTATGCTCATGTCTGCCTCTTATAGATTTGTCCTAGAAAACAACAAGCCATTATTTTCTATTACATTTATGTTTTAAATTTTTTTTAGACAGTCAAAATTCACATAAAATCAATACAATTTGAAATAAATAATTTATAAGGATAGTTCTCTAACCCTAACCCTAGTTTCTATTTTTAATAAATTTCTAAATTTTGTAGATATTTGTATTTTACTATATTCTAATGTATATATCATCATAAATCAATTTTTTTTTGTAATTATAGTTAAGGTTACTTGTAATTTATTATCAATTCTAGTGTAAATATTTTGGTGAACCCACTATAATTAGAACATTATTTGTTGCTTATTGAATTTTAGCTTAGGGTTTAAGTTTAATTTTATAAATTATTGACTGATAGAATACATTCCTCAACTTTGGATATTATCTATAATATAATGATTCAATTTTTTCAACTTTGGAGTAATTTGAAACCAAAAAATCTTGTCTTATCACCTCAAATAGATACCGACATAGAGGCTCTTTCTTTTGACTTTCAGTTGAATTTTGGTTTTTCTTACTAAAAAATATTTTATATTTATTTTATTTTAATTTATTTTATTTTGTCTTTACTTGTTTAAAAAAAAAATTTCAATAGTTTTAATATTATTTAGTGATTATCATGAAGGGATATACAATGTTATATTTACAAACATTATGGTGTGAGAGATTTTACTCTAATACTCATAGCCATACTAGAACATTAAACATAAATTTTAGTTTTTTTGTACCTCATAATATATAAGAAAACCCTTAAATTCCCATATTTACACTAGTATAAAGCTATTTTTTATCTATTTGATTTTTGGTTCACCTAATAGAAATGTATCACCCAAGAAAGTTACTTTCAAATTATCCTTTAAAACAAGGTTAGTGGATTACATGCATTATTCTACCTCTGTAGTTAGTGCTCTAAAACTTTGAGCTGATACTAATCATTGAATGAGAAAGTATATATAACATCTTTAAAATCATTCAAAAGCTTACCTATATAACCCCTTATCCTTAATTTTTTATTGCATTTTATTCTTAGATAGCAGCTTTTATTGATTTATCTTGTATACATAATCATAATTTTATCAATTCAATGTATAACATTAAGTTAAGTGTATGTTACCTTTTACATTGAAATGGGTTTAACAAATGAATCTCTCCTTTATATTTTACATCAAATCATGGACTTTATTGTTACATCTCATATTCCAGTTTAGCATGTTAGTCATTATATACAAGCATGGTTAGAAAATAAATGATATTAAGAAAATAAATCACACCTTGAAGACTCTTATACTCTTTTTACTTCTTATTGTGCTCATATTACCTCTTCTCCTCTTTATCCAAACCCCTCATTTTCTATATGTTAGTTCATGTCAAGTATAATATTATTTTGGGATAAGAACTCTTGTCTACTTCAACTATTATTTGAACTAGAGAACATGGTTATAAGGAAGAGTTCACCTCTTGTGGACAAAGTTGATATATGTGTTAGCGTAGATGATTAGAATAGATAAATTAGTTAAAATTATATTCCATTATTTTTTGTTGGTGATAATTATCTCCCCAGATCCTTTGAATCTCTCCCTCCTATTTTATATAACATCATAATGCATTTATTCTTCTCTTTGCTACATGAATAAAACATCAATGTTCATTGGTTTACAAATAACTCTGGTATTAGAGCTTTCAATCACTTGGTCGAAGCTTAAAAAGTGAAGGTTGATGATTGCCTAGAGAAAGACTACAGTTGAAGAGGTACAATGTGAAGGTATGGCAAAAGAAGTTGATGTATAGCCTATGCAGTGATGTGGGAAAGAGCAGGATATTTCTTACTTTTGTGAGTTTGATAACCTTTGTGTAGCTGAAGGAAGCAGGTATAGGTATAACAAGTCTTAATCAATGAGGATTTGAAATCTTATAGATTTTCTTTGGGAATTTTGGGTGCAATATCGTAGATAACCTTTGCTCTATAACCCATGTTTAAATGTTCTATTTTCATGACTCTGAAAGACAACTCTAGTTTGGAAGATCAACTAGAGGGTTTCTTGAAAGCCCATGAGTTCTCAACTATATTCTAATTAATAAGATAGCCAAAGGGGCTTCATGATTGAATGATGGGAAAATTTTCATGGGGTATACTGTGGTCAGATTTAATCATTAAATGCAAGTGTCTAGGGATTAACAAGATTTAATTATAGTAATAATCTAATATAAGACTCATGCCATAGCCATGGAAGGATCAACATAGCAGCCATAGACCTAGGATGTGTTAGTAAACAAAGAAGGAGAATCTATTTTAGTTTGTAGTGAAGCGAAGCATGATTCTGGTGAATAAGTCATATGGTAGTAAGCAGAGTGGCTTATACATAAAATCCTAATAATAATCAAGCCACTAGAAGGATATAGCTTGAAGCAAAGCACAAACCAACCATCCAGTCATCTATATTAGCATTATCAAGTGAAAGAAGACTGGAGAAAAAATATTGAATAAGGTACATATAATTTTCTATATTAAATAAATATATACTATTTTTGTTTGTGAAATTATGTATAAAAAAATTAGAAGATGTCTACACCAAAATTACTTCTATCAGATGCCTGACTTCTCAAAGGGCCAAACTCTACCACCTAGAAAATGAAGATATGCACCATCCTTCAGTTTGAAGGACTATAGGGCATGATCACAGGGACTGTGTAGGTTCCTATTGATCCTGATGTGCTCATTAAATATGAAACATTTAATGTTAAAGCCTTGATGCTAATTATGCTAAGCATCACTAATGACATGCAACTGCATGTCAGGAATGTAAATAGAGTAAAGATAGCATGAGATAAATTAGCAACCATATATGAGGTAAAAAATAAGACTAAGATCATCCATATTTAGTCAAAACTTCATACACTCTCTATGGAGTCTGACGATAAAGTTGAGGAAATCTTATGTTAGGTGGTTGAGCTACAAATGGAACTGTTAGCACTTAGTGAGATGGTAGATAACCAAATATTTATCTAGATCACCTTGAGGGCTCTCCCTTCCTAATTTAGAATGTTCATAATGATGTTAAATGTCTTCAAATATATAGTGTCATTTGAAGAACCCATGAGCTTATTACAGCAAGAATAAGCCATCAACTTAGTCCAAGATGAGTTGCAAGATAAAGCTCTTATTTTTAAGTAACAACAAGGTCATAAGTCTTGTAAGGGACCTCTAGAGAAGAAACCATAGAAATAGTAGTAACAATAGTCTTGACATCATAAAAAAATCACAAAATTCGAAGAGGTGGTGTCACATTTGTCAAACTAACACTCATGGCATGGATAATTACTAATATAAGGGCCTAAAAAAAGGGTCTTCAGTAAAGAAAGTACATCAGGGTGTGATGAATTTCAAAAATCAAAAAGATGTCCTCATCGATATAAGTAGAAGAGACATCTTGTAGCTCAACAAGGTGATGGACCTAATAAGGAGATACCTAAAGAAGATAATTATAGCACAGATAAAAACTTAGTGATAGTATCCTAAACCTCACAGCCCATGAGGAAAATCTAGTTGGTAGAATCAAGTATCATCAAACACATGTCAGGTGACATGAAGCTATTTGATTCACTGATAGACCAACCCACTGGAGATCAGGTTAGGATCACTGATGATAAAGAGTATGTTGTAAAAGGAATAGGCCAAGTCATGATTCCTCTTGAAACATGAAAATGTACACTGTCAAAGGTACTATATGTTCTTGGATTGACATATAACCTCTTATTAGTCAGTTAGATTTTGAATCATCATCTAAATGTGGAGTTTCTTGTTGATAATGGAATCAAAGCCTATTTGGCCTCACAAAAAAGTATATTTCTTGTTAGAGCATTTTTGAAAGAAATTATTTACTTTAGATGCCATTTCATCTTCTGTAGTAGCTCTATTTACCTCTATGATAGAATCTACTTCTCTCTAGCACTACTATTATGGTCACATATTTGCTAGATCTTTATACCAACTAAGTTCAAAAGGGATAGTAAATGTAGTTCCCAAGTTATCCAGTTCTTTGCCTATTTGACCTAGATGTCTTGTAGGTAAACAACACATGGATCCATTGCAGATAAACACCTTTCATGTCAAGAAACATTTGGAATTTGATCATACCAATCTAAACAAACTATTACCTTCTTTAATTTTGGGATACAAGTACTTCCAACTATTCATGGATGACTACTCTCAAAAAACATGGGTGTTTTTCTTGAAGAAGAAGTGTGAGGCCCATCATCATTTCTAGGTCTTTTATCAGTAGGTTGTGAAGCAGATCGGATAAACTCTTTTTCACCTTTATGCAGATCAAGGGGAATTCACATCAAAGAAGTTTTTGGCATTCCTGAACTAACAAGGCATCAAATAGAATTTGACTACTCCCTATACGCCCTAGTAGAATGGCATTATTGAGTGATGTAATCACATAGTACTAGAAATGGCTTGCTTCATGTTGTTAATAGAAAATTTGGAGAAATGATATTAGGTATAAGTAATCCAAATAGTTGTTTATGTTTTCAATAGGGCACCAAAAATGATTTTAAAGGACAAAAAACAAGAAGAGGTATGGAGTGGTAAAAATCCATCAATTTCTCTTCTATAAGTGTTAGATTACACATCATATATGCATCTCTCATCTCAAAAGAAGAAGAAAATCGAGTCAAAAAAACTCATGTGTATCCTATTAGGATATAACACTACCTCAAAACCATACCATCTTAAGGATCCTAATATAAATAAAATCTATGAGAGTAGAGACGTGGTTTTTGATGAGTCATCATTTGACTGAGTGATGAAAAAAGAAGAGTCAACACCAACCACCTCTCACCAATTACTCTCTGAGTCAGATGATGAGGAGACTTCTCATAGAGAAGATGAGCTACAATTAGAGCTATATGTTGACCTTGGAGAATTATAAAATCCCCTAGGTAGTTCTTCACATTAGCAGTAGAGTTTCTATCTAAAAGGGGTATGAAGCACCATCAAAGACTCCCATGTGCAATCTCCCCAAAACACTTCATCTGAAGTGAGAATGAGGAGTTAGACAAGAAATGAGGTAAATTTCACACTCATGAGTATAGTAGTTGATAACTCTAAACCTGATAATTTTTGAG
>JARHVA010000007.1:1237500-1447500 GCA_037957365.1 Torreya grandis | reverse complement strand
ATAATGATATGGGTGTAAGTAATGACCTATAAATTGATGATGCCCTAAGAAAATACATATATGAGGGATTAAAAATGATGGCACAATGGGTTCATACATGCCCTAAAGAGGAATAATCCATATCAAGATGATGATAAAAGGTTTCAAGCTTTAGACATATCCCAAGAAAGGATGTGTGTTAGGGAGAGCTATGAACTTGGATTGGATGATTGGACACAATATTTAGATGTATCCTAGGTAAGGAAACATGTATGGGAGATATGTGGTCAAAATAAGACAATTATTTGAAAATAAAGATTAAATATTTGACATGTGTAGCTAAAATTTACATGTCAAGTGCTGATGATATTATGGGTGGGAAATGATATGATCAAGTCACCAAGGGATAAATTGGAATGATTGGTTAGTGTGATTGAGAATTGCCTATATAGTCTCAAAATACCTTAGGTTTAGGTATTTATTCCTAAGAAGGAATAATGAGGTGATGGATAATAGAATATAGGAAGACCAAATGAAAGGGATGTAATAGATACAATGTATGTGAATGATAGTGATGGATGTGTTTCAAGGTTACCAATCGATGACCTATAATATTGATGATATCAATGATGCCTCTAGCATAAACGTATTTGATGTAACAAAATATGATAAAGTTACAATCTTGTATATACCCCAATCAATGGAATATGAAAGAAAAATCCATAAAATTTGAGTAGATAAGTAAAGTCATGATATTTGGATGTGTCCCAAGTAAAGACACATGCTGAGGAGAGATACAAGCTTAGATTAAATTGACTGAATGATGTCATGAGATTTAATTGTATCCTAGGAAAGGACACATGCTAGGCAGAGTTACAAGCATCAATCAAATTAATTGATTGACTAACTGATTATTGATATTTTAACTCATGGATCTAGACAATAGATGAATTGATGATGACAAATCATGATGATGAAGGATGTGATATGATAGATCGATTTTGATAGAGCGGATAGTTGACTATATTGATGTGATTGCAAATGATTATGAAATATGAGATATTGAAGATAATGGATAATCATAGAAAATGGCATGATTGCATTCAAGATGACCTCAAACACCCCATGTGATTGAGTGTTTACTACATAGTCTTAGAAGACCTTAGGTCAATGTAGTTTTACCTAAGAGGTAATAATGATAAGAGAGGATAGGATAGACTATAGTATGATGGTGATGCATTCTTAGATATGTTAGTTATTAGGTAAAATATTTGATTCAAATATTAGATTTGATGATTTGATTTATAATTGATTTGGGATGTTGATGATTATATAGATGATATATGAGTCAAATAAATGATTAATATTAGATGTTATATGTTATTAACATCATTAGATCAGATTATTTAAGGAGATTAATGAAAGTATATTGATGTCTATTGTTCTCAAACATCCATCATTTTTCATGTTGCAATAAGTAACAGTTCATCATAGTCCAAAAAATCCTTTTTAATATAGCATCAACATGGGTAGTATGTACCATGATATATGTATATGACCATTATGTAATTTTACCAAAGTGCATGTTGGACTGACACAAAAGATACAAAGATCAAAAATAAAATATACAAGTAGCACATGGTGTAACACACCATTGATATAAGGAACCATGATGACATATTTTCCATATGCTATTGAAAAGTATGATAAAAATAATACAATATAAAATGGTATGAAAAAAAAATGCACAAAGACATTCACAAATGGTTAACCAAAGACATGTAAATGAACATGTACAAATACATAGAATAACATATGTACAACTCTTTCATGGTATCAAATCACCAATCTATGTTCATGATTATATGATTTATTATTCTATAAGCTTTGTTTTGAAATATAGAGTTTGTTTGCATATTTGTGGGGCAATTTTTTAAAGGGTTTACAAAATTTTCTAGGGTAGATTTTGGAAATCTCAAAAACCTCAGGATTTGTTAAAATCCCTTGATCGCCTAAAGCAACCAAAAAAATTATAGGGATCTTTTTTTGCAAAATCTTTGGTATAGATGGATCTTCTTTGCATTGCTTAAAATTTTATAAAATCATCCTCACAACCATAAAGGTCACTTTAGATCAGAGTGGCTCATTTATTGTTTATCCTTTAATTGGCATTTTCTTGTTATTCAGTTACATGTATTAATCTATAATCGTAATCAAAAAAGTGTCATAGTAATAGAAAACACACTTGCAATGGATCAAAACCTTAATATAATGATTTACATAAACTCAACATTTTAAATGATTACAGAATTAAAATCATTTTTTAAATATCCAAAATTGATAAAATTTAAGAGTGTAACTATAAAAGAGACAAGAATCGTAGAAAATACCAAATGATTTGATAACGAAGTTTAGTTATAAAGACTACATCTCTGGATCCACTCCAATGCGGGATCGATCCTTATTAATTGTAGCAAAATTGCTTTACGATAATAATAAATCTTCAAAAATCATCTTATGGTCTTAAATATATCCCAAAGATTCTCTCAAAATAATAATATTTTGTTCAAGGCCCTCAAATAATCTCCAAATCTCTCTACACACTTTACATGCCTTGGAAACAAACTCCATGACCAAAAGATGGCTTCAAATACATATTCATCCCTTTTATATACTATTTAATCTCCATGGTATAACAGTCAAGTCCTTATATTTTTACCCAATCGGTCAAGGTTTGAATCCCACTTCCATCACTCTTGGTGGGCTAAGTACATCTTATATCCCACATTGGGAAGGTGGGAGTTCAATGATGTATTTAAATGTCATGAAATTGGAGGTTTATAATGCCAAGTATTTGTCATTACCATGTGTTACATGGAATTATGGTGGAGTGTGGAGAGTATGTGGGGACCATGGGAAAATATATGGATGTTTGTGGTTAGGACGTGGCATGAACATTTGGTACGTGGAGATTTTAGATGTTACATATAAAGTTAGAGGAATCTCAAAGGACTTTGGCAAGAAATTTAATTACAATATAAAAATAGATCATAAAAAATGGTGGCAAGCCACCTGGTGATTTGAGGACCCATCATGTGGTTTGATCTCCATTCACCACTTGTCAACATTCATTGATTGTTGACCTCTCATCACTTGTCGACAAAACCTAATTTTTTTATTTGCTTGAAACAATCTTCTAGGTACCATAACTCATGTATATGGGATTTGTTTTGTAAACCATGAAATACATCAAAAAGGTCTTGATGAGCCCTTCAACAAGGCATTGATAAACCTACAATTTGAAGACTTTATTTTTGGATCAAAATATAGATCCTCCTAGATCAATCCTCCCCATTAGGAGCTTTTGGACCTCTAAAATTTGATTAATTGGTAAAGAGGTGAGGGTATTGATCCATCACTCTTCAAACTTTCATCCATTTATCCTTATTTGGGTACATCCCTTTGAGACCAACATGAATATATTCAACATTTCCCCTTCACAAAGTCTAAACCTTCCTGTTAAGTATAGTATGTTCCTGTAGTTCTATTAGATACTTAGGAGAAAAATCATCAATAGAAGGAATGGATACACTCTCACCATGATCTACAATCATTTAAGGCTCATAAAAGTTTATATTTTCCACATTCACAACTGAATAAATTTACATATAAGATGGCAAATCCAACTAGAAAGCATTTTTACCAATCTTGTCCATAATCCAAAAAGGAACATACCATATTAGTTTTAAATTTTTACCTTCACCTATTAGTCTTTCCTTACTGATGTGAAGCCATATTAAATAATCTATAACAAACCAGTGATCAACATGATGTTTATCATGTCTTGCATTGTAATTTATCTATTTTTTTTCAATTGATCTCAAACAGTTTGGTGTATGTATTGTAACTTTTCAATAAACTTCTTGGATTTCATAGCATATTTACATTCATCAACAGTTGAATCCTATCCATAACAAACATCTAAAGTATATTTAGGCAAATATCCATAACAAAATTCAAAAGAAGATTTCATAGTAGAAAAATGAAGTGCATGATTGTAAGCATGTTGTATATAGCATAAATTCTCTTCCCACAACTTGGGATGTTTACTACAATATCCCCTAATAAAATATACCACTATGTAGTTTATTACCTCTATCTACCCATCGGTCTATGGATTAAATGTAGTGATCTTATTCAACTTAGTGTCCATCAATTCCCTTAGTGTTGACCAAAATTCCCTAAGAAATCAAGAATCTTGATCAGAAATAATAGAAGTGGGAAAAACAAAATGAACCCGTACATGATGAAAGAACAAGTGTGTCGTACCTTCTCTTGTAATCTACTTAGTGCAAGGAATAAAGACACAGATCTTGCTAAATCTATCCACTACCACATATAAGTAATCATGTTTTCTCCTTGACATAGACAAACCTCCTACAAAATCCATGGAAATACTTTCCTAGGGATGAGTAGGAATAGGTAAGTGAGTGTAATGTCCCAATTCACTATTACTAGGTTTGCTTTTGGAACAAAGAACACACCCCTTGATGTATTTGGCAACATTTTCTTACATGCAGGGCCAATAACAATACATTTTCAAATGTGCAACAATTTTACTAACTCCAAAATGACTAGAAATAACAGAGGTATGTGCTTCCCTAATCATGTGTACCCTTTTATTTTGAGGATTGAAAATTTTTCCCAAATGATACACAAAAGTTTATTATGCACATGATATTTTGACTCTTCTACCTATTTTCCACTCATTAAGTCTTTGTACACATACTATTCTTTATAACTTTCATGAGTCAAAGAACTATGTTGTAAAAGAATAGATGCAACTACCATAGGACGCCTAGAAAGTCTGTCAACAACATTATTCTAAATACTTTTCTTATACCTTATTACAAGTTGAAACTACTGCAGGAAACCCATCCAACAAAAATGCCTAGACTATTTTAGCTTGGCCTATGACTGAGGATATTGGAGGTGTTGATGATCTATATGTATCACTATCTCATTGCCCATCAAGTAATGTTTCCATTTCTAAACATGTTGAACCAAGGCATACAATTCTTTATCATAATTCAGATAGTTTCTTACTGCACCTATGAAGGTCTCAGAATGATAGCATACTAGCTTCTTTTCTTGCATCAAAACAACTCCCATAACATAATCACTTGCATCTATCTTGATCTCAAATGGATGCTATAAATTAGGAAGTGACAAGATAGGAGCAATACTAATCTTTGTCTTTAAAATATCGAAGGCTTTTTATTACTTATCTCCCCACTGAAAGTCCTATTTTGTACTAGTCAAAGAATGCAAGGGTGATGCAATAAGTGAGAAATTAGAAATTAATTTTCTCAAATATTGTTACACCAAGAAAACTTCTAAACTCAATTACATTATTGGGTCTAGGCTATTTAACTATAACCTCCACCTTTGGAGGATCAATTTTCAATTCACCATGTCCTATAATATAACCCAAGTAAATCAAAGAGGTCTTGCCAAATTCACATTTAGATAATTTCAAGTAAAGTTTTTCCCTTTTTAATGCATCTATGAATTTCCTAATATAAATCACATGATCTTCCCAAGACTGATTGAATATCAAATTATCATCTAAGTAGAATATAAAAATTCATCTAGGAATGGCATAAGAATATCATTCATCAATCACATGAATATAGCTGGTGCATTGCATAACCCAAAAGGCATGATAAGCCACTCAAACAATTCCTATTTTGTCTTAAAATAAGTTTTCCAAATATTACCATCATTAATCCTAACTTGATGATAACTACTTTTCAAGTCTAACTTAGTGAAATAGATAGCATTTCTTAATTGATCTAGCTAATCATCAATATGAGGAAGAGGGTAATGATTCTTAATAGTAATTTTGCTCAAATCATAGAAATAAACACACATTCACCATGTGCCATCTTTCTTTGGCACCAAAATAATATGTGAACCAACATGAGATGTACTAGGATGAATAACTCCCTTTTCCAAAAGTTCCATTACCTACTTTTTGATTTCCTTATTTTCCACCACTGATAACCTATGCATGCCAATGTTAGAGAGAGGCGAATCCTATAACAACTAAATTTCATGTTGAACTCCCTATTTAGGGAGTAACCCTTTGGGGTCTTGAAATAGATCATCATAACTATAAATGATTTCAAACAATTCTTTCTTATGTTTAGGATTACAATTTTCCATAGCTTGGGAATTTTCTTTTTCCTTAGACTTAATCAACATGAGACAAAAATTCTTTCTTGAATTAACTAGTATTTTCATTTGCCCTATTGTAACCATGAAAAGACTCATCTTAACATGATGTGCTTTGACTATATATTTAATTACATCCTTAACAAGCAAGTACTTATTATCTTCCCTCTAAAAGATTGCTTTTCTGTCATAAAGATAAGGACTTCCTAATACAATCCCACATATGTCCAGAGGGACTACATCTATATCAACTTCATCCATGAATTTGGATGCAATGACAAATTTAAATATGCAAGTTTTGGTTAATTGCAATTTTACATCATCATACACCCAACCAAGGGGATGAGGAGTTGTTTTTAAGTCTAACTTTTTTACAATCTTTTCAAAAATCAAATTTGCCAGTTATCCACTATAAAATAGGGTGTCAATATTAGTATGTTTTTAAAAAACCCTAACATGGATCAACTCACTTCTTTTCTTATTATCATGTACATATTTATTTTTTGACGAGGAAGCAACATTAGATGACTTAGTGCTAGAAAGAGAATAACAGTTCTGCATACTCATAGCTATGATCTTAGTTTCATCCCCAGAATTTGAACCTAGATCTTGAACTATAGTATTAGCTTTCTTATCTTTCTTATTAAACATGTTAAAAATATTTAACTTAGGATGTAATTTTCAACACTTAGACTCGTCATGATTTTTCTTACAATGATTTCAAAATGGCTTACCCTCTCTTTATGAATAGTAACAATGGAATTTTGTTTACCGTTTCCAGAACTATGCCCTTTAAAATGATTAACTTTGGATTGCTTACTTTTAACTTTAGAATAAGATTCTTTTGTCTATTTTCTTCTAGCCTCTAAATACATGGCTTTAACACATGCTTCATCTAAACTAGTGGGATTGAGAACCAGAAGCATGTTTTTAAAGTAACTATGCAACCCACCTATATACTTAAGTAGTTTTTCTAATGTATAAAGAGAAATATTCAAAATTAAAGCCTTTTTCCTAAATTTTTGTATATAATATTGAACACTGTAGCCTTTAGTTTATCTAAAATATTGCCAATCCATCATGGCTTGCTACATATAGTCTAAAAGATAAAATTTCTTTCTGAGTGCATCAACAAATTCACTCCAAGTGAAAATTGAGTTACTTGTGTTAATATCATTTTCCTTCAACTTAGTCTCCCACCAGATGAGAGTTGTGATTCCCATTCAAAGAGTAGCCAAGTGAATTTTAGCCTCATCATCTACAATATTTTAAACCTTGTAATATACTTCAATTTGATTTATCTAGTTATCTAGATTTTTTTCATTAATCTCACCATTAAACATCAGAAAATCAAAGTTAATATCTATCTTTAGTGAAGGAAGAGATTCAATAAGTTTTTAATCTTTACCATCACCTGAAGAGGAGGAAGGTTTCTCAAAAAAATTACCACCTCCATCATGCTCCATCTTAATTCATTATTCTTGATAAATTTCCTCGACCATGTCCTTCATTTCCAAGAAGGATTGTCAGAAAGCTCATTCAGACTTAAAGTCATCTCCTATTACTGATTACATCTTGATCCAATATCTAGATCGTGCTCTACTAATTCTCCTTCACCCTACCTAGATCTTGAATTTGTCAACATACACTATTAATCCACATGGTTAAATATGAATTTTTCTTTGACACCAAAAATTTGATCCATAATCTTAATCAAACAAGTTTCATAGTAGAAGAAAACACACTTGTAATGGATCGAAACCTTAATTTAATGATTTACATAAAATCAACATTGTAAATGATTATAGAATTAAAATCAGTTTGTAAATATCCAAAATTGACTAAATTTAAGAGTGAAAATATAAAAGAGACAATAATCAATAGAAAATACCAAATGATTTGATAACAGAGTTTGGCTATAAAGCCTACATCTCTAGATCCACTCTAATGGGAGATCACTCCTTATTAATTATAGAAAAATCACTTTACAATAATAATAAGTTTTCAAAAATTGTCTTACTATCTTTAAATCTATCCGAGAGATTCTATCAAATTAATAATATTTGAGGTATGAGCCTTTGGCATGGATGATCTGTATCGATTGTGTGCAGTTGAAGTGTGGGTGAGAAAAATTCCTTAAACATTGAGAGTAGCTATAGTGTACAGCCCACCAACAGACTATTTAGCCTTCTCAATGCCCTAGATCACCATTGGAGAATCTAGGAGTTTCTACTCATTATCCTTAGGCAAAATAGACCTAGTTTTTTATTTTGTGTCAACCATAGGTTGGTAAGATTTGGATGAGTGTGGCTTCACATTTATAGATTTTTGGTTTCTCCTCAAATATGTTAATGGTGTTTGAATCTCTTTTAGGACCTATGCATGATCAATGGTTGTGCCCCAAGCTCTCTTTTTTACATCTAACGTGTGCATACATAACAACATCATACAACTTTATCTTCTCCTTGATTAAGTCAAAACTTAATTTTTACCTAAATGTTTTTGATAAATTTGTCCTAAAATCATTTTAAAATTAGCCATTTTTTTATTTTTATTTTTTATGTGGTTGTTTTATTTCACCTTAAGTGAGTTATTTTCCGCTTAAGTATGCATAAAGGTGAGAAGAAGGGGCATTTTTTGACTTTAGATTGCTTGAGGAAGACAATGGTTTCACGTCAGTTACAATAAGTGGTTGGAAGACATATTTTTCCTCACCTAAAAATATTTTTTTTAAATTTTCAAGTGCAAGTTTTTAGTCATAGACCTATTTACAGAAAATTGTTTTGTTAATATCTTACAAATGGTAACTAAAAATTGAGTACCATCTTTTGAAAAATTATTTATTTTTTTTATTTTCCACACATTGGGCCAATTTTTCTTACAAAATTCACTACTTTATAAAGTGCCAAAATTTGGGGAGGTTACTTGACATAGTGAAAAGGGGGTTGTCATTGTGTTGGTTCTTGTCCACACATCTTCTCTTTTTCACACATGCTTTCTACATCATGGTTAAAAATTTTAATGGTGTTAATTGTAATCATGGTTATTAGTAATAAATTATATAAATATGTTGTAAGGCTAGCTTTAGAGAACTATTTGTCTTGAAACTAAAGGATAAATAATCATTTCCTAGAGCAAGATCTACTGCCTTATCTCTTAGGACTTGTTCTTGAACCAACTACCTATGAAAAAAAGATTGTGTGATTTAACAATAATGACATGGTCTATGGCCTAATATGTCTAACTATATCTGAGGATATTATGTATCATATTGAGCAGACTGAGTTCCCTTTCATTACCAAAAACACAAGCCATGAGCTGCACATAAAAATAAAAATATGAGAATTGAAACCAATTCAAAAAATATGACAATAAATCTCAACAAATAGGTTAAAAAATGTACAATACCTTGTTGAAATTGATATAAAACCCATCACAAAACATATGAAAATCAAAGCATGAAACCATAGAAATGGACAAAATGGTACAAGTAGGAGTGGGTCATATTTATAGATAAGCTTAAGTAGAACACACTAACTACATGCATGTTAGTCTGGCATGGGAATGTTTTGTTGCTATGAAGTCCATAAATTTTGGAAATGGTTAAGCAATTGTAAGGTAATGAAAAAGGTGGGGGTATCACCCATACGAATGTATTCAAACTGCAAATTAAAAGAATGAAAACTATGAATGAAGCAAGACAACTCTGATATAAAGGCATGCTGACATTTATAAACCATGTGGGAATGTAATTCATCCCATTCATCTGTAGTGGTATATCTCCTTATCACCATAGTTATGTGGGAATCCAGTTCCTATTTAAAAATGTAAGTTATTAAACAATGCCACTTTCAATTACATATTTCACAATGATAGCACAAAACCACACATTGTAATATCTCCATTAAGAAATCTTTATGAAGCTTATGTGGATAAGGCACCTAACACATTCACTGTTAACGATAATATATGCTAGATTTTTGTGTTTAATAAATGTATGTTGGCCTTTTGTGTAGATAAGACATATTAATATTCAATTGGATTTTACATAAACTAATCATTTGATGTATTGAATTTGAGGTGAGGGCATGCTGATGTTTATGAGAATGAAAGGAAATGCTGGTAGCTGACACAAAAAATTATACGACATGTGTGTATTATAAATTATGGCTTAGGGTAACATTTGTAACCCAGTGGGGATCAAATTCATAGATGAGCTTCAATGATAAACACTAACTACATGCATGTTACTGTGACATCAATATGTTTTTTTTTACTATGAATCCCATATATTATATAAATGGTTAAACATATGTAGGCCAATGAATAAGGTCAGGGCATTACCAATATTAAGGCATGAAAAATGCAGTGTACCAAAAGGTGTGTAGTGAATCTCATGTTGCAAGAAATTAGTCCATTCAAATCCATTGGAAAAAGAGCATACAATAATTGAAAGGTCATTTAAATAACATATATACATCATCTAAATATTCAAAATAATTTTTTTTAAATACATGTATAAATTTTTTTGTCCTTTGACAAAAGTGCAACATATATAAAAAAAGCCTTTTCATGACATCTATTCAACATTACATTGAGTCAAGGAAGAAAATGAAGAATAATATGACAAAAACAAACATGAACATTATACAACTATCAAAAGAGAATGGGTGCATGTTGGCAATGATTTTGACCAATGGAAAATCAGACAAAGTATCAAAAAATTCATCTACGGGCACATCTTCTAATTCAGGCATGTTAAACACATCCATAGTGATTTCTCATATTTCATTTTTTTTTTGCCCTAATTATACTTTTTGAAGACATCCATTTGTTTAATAGATGTGAATATGTTGAAACTAACCCAAAAAATAAAGTCACGTCATCATGTAGCTCACTGAGAAGACCTCTAGGCACATTCCTATCACTTGTCATTTCATGAAAATATCTTCAAAATTGACCTCCACGTAGACACCTCTTTCATCACATAAATACAAACATAATCTTATCCCATCTATTAAATAAATGTAAGAGGCATAATGTAAATACACTTCATTGAATATATAAGTGCCATATTGTTGTATGGTTTCATTTTTAGGAGTAAATAACATGATTTTATTATAAATATGTCTTCCTTTCCATGTGTAAGTAACCAATAAACACATTTGCTAGTCAAACATACTGCAAATACAATCCATAAATTGCACATAAAAATGAAAATATGAGAATTAAAACCACTTCAAAAAATATGACAAAAAAAATCAACAAAAAGGTTAGACCAATATATAATACCTTATTGAAATTGATATAAAACCAATCACAAAACATATGAAAATCAAAGCGTGCAACCATAAAAATGGACAAACTAGTTCAAGTGTGAGGTGGTCACATTTATAGATGAGCATAGTGGCACACACTAACTATGTGCATGTTGGCATGGCATGGGAATGCATTGTTGTTACAAAGTCCAAAGATTTCAAAAAGGGTTAAGCACCCACAAGGCAGTGAGAAAGGTGGGAGCATCACCCATATCAATGTATTTGAGTTGTAGAGTAGAAGAATGCAAACTATTGATGAAATGGGATAGCTTCAACATAAGGGAATTCTAACCTTTATGAAACTCAAGGGAATGAAATTTACCCCATTCATCTGTAATGGTAAATTTCCTTATTGCCCATAGTTATGCGGGAAGCCCATTCCTATTTCAAAATGTAGGGTATCAAACATTGCCACTTTCACTTATATATTTCACCAATGATATCATAAAACCACACATTGTAATCTCTCCAATACTAAATCTTGACCAAGATTATGTGGATAAGGGGCATGTACATTCACCATTAATGATAATTTATGATGGATTTTTATGCAGAATAAATGTATGTTGGATTTTTTTGTGGATAAAACATCTAAATATTATATTGTATTTTACATAAATTAATCATTCAATGTATTGAATTTAAGGTGAGGGCATGTTAGAATTTATGGACCTAAAAGGAAATTCTAGCAGGTAAAGCAAAAAAAAGTGTATGGCATGTGTGTATTACAAATCATGCCTTAGGGTAGCATTTGTAACCTAGTGGGGATCAAATTCAAAGGCAAGATTTAACATCACATACTAATTATATACATGTTGTCATGACACCAAAATGTTTTTTTTCTACAAATAACATATATTCTAGAAAGGGTTAAACATCTGTAGGCTAATGAATATGGTTAGGGCATCATCTATATTGAGGTATGTGACATGTATGTACCAAAAGGTGTGTAATGAACATCATGTGAATGAAAGAAGATGCAAGAGAAATATGATGTAAGCGCATGATTACCTATATAAACCTAATGGTAATGTAATTTATCCAATTTATATAGTGTTACATTCCTTTTAAATCACACTAATGCAGGAATCCCATTCCTCTTTCAAAATGTAGGGTATTGAATAATGCAAATTTTAATTACAAATTTTACCAATAAATGCACAAAACCCCACATTGTAATCTATATGGATAAGGAACCTATAAAAATCACTATTATTTTCCATCTATGTTGGATTTTTCTGTGGAATAAATATCTAAATAAGTGTTATTCTAGCATTATACATCATATTGAATGAAAGACGTACAAATATTTGATCATCTTGTACATAAATTAATCATTCAATGAATTAAATTTGAGACAAAGGCATGTTGACATTTATGTAAATTGCATGAAACAAATTTATGATAGGTGACACAAAAAAATATGTAAAACATGTGTGTATTACAAATCATGCCTCAAGGTAGCATCTATAACCCGATGGGGGTCACATTCATAGATGAGCTTCAATGACATGCACTAACTACATGCATGTTTATCTAGGGTTGGAATATATTTTTACTAATAATTACATATATTTTATAAATGTTTAAATGTTTTTAGGCTAATGAATAAGGTTAATCACCGATATTGATGTATGAGAGTTGTAGTGTATCAAAAGTTATGTAGTGAACTTTATGTGAATGAAAGAATATGCAATACGACTCTAATGTAAGGGAGTGCTTATCTGTATGAACCTTATGAGAATGAAATTTATCCCATTTATTTAGTGTTACATTACCTTTTCACTTTTACTTATATAGGAAGCCCATTTCTCTTTAAAAACACAGTGTATCAAACAATACAACTTTCAATTATAAATTTCATCAATAAATACACAAAACCTCACATGGTAATATCTCCTATATGTAATATTCACAAATCTTATATGGATAAGGATCTTGTCACATTCACCTTTAATGTCCATGTATGTTGGCCTTTTATGTGCAATAAATATCTAAATCCATGTTATTTTAGCATTGTACATCATATTAAATGAAAGACATTTGAATATTTAATCATCTTGTACATAAACCAATCATTTGATGTATTGATTTTGAGGCAAGTGATTTTTGAAAATTATGGACACTGTGTGAAAATAAATGTTGGTAGGAAAAACATAAAAAAATTATACAGCATGTGTGCATTACAAATCATTCCTCAGGGTAGCACCTCCAATCCGGTAGGGGTCACATTCATATACAACCTTCATGAGCATCCATTAACTGCATGAATGTTAATGTGGCACTGAAATCTATTGTTGCTATGAAGCCTATAGATTCTATAAAGGATAAAACATCCATAAACAAATGAATAATATTAGGGTATCACCCATATTGAGGTATGAGAGTTGTAGTGTACCAAAAAATGTTATCACAAATTTTAAATGTTTTTCCCATAGACCACCACTACCATAACTCCCACCTACTCAACTATAGTTTTGGGCTCCTAAATTTAGGGATGCTCATGAGATGAGTCAATTTTATATTTATGTAGTTTACATATAATTGATCATGATAGGAAACTCATTAGGGATGTTAGCCTTCCTAGGTTGTATAAATATGCCTTATATGTAATGACCTCCACTCATCAATTTAGAATTTATATGCCATAATTAGGTGACCCATACAACCAATCACTTTATTAATTACATGCGATGATTTATATATCAAGACCCTTAAATACAAGTATGACAACCAAATGTTAGTTTAGATTTAATGTACCTTAATTGAGTGTCATGTTCAATTAGTAGCTTGATCAGCTACAAGAGAACTCAACTAGGGCATATCCATCCCCCTAAATATAATCACAATAATGTCATGTCATTTGAGACTCAATGTAACCTATTTATTTCCCAATGTATCTAATTTCTCAACTACTATAGTGAAATTACTTGACTCATATAATATATATCAGCAATAGATCATAATATGACTAGCAGGAAAACGTAGTAGCGAGTATGATTTTTGTAATTTAAAATTTACAAGTGGGCATGGAAAAGTTTATTAAACAAAAGGAATGTAACTAGGTTAGATATTAAAGAGATTAAAAATACATGGGATATCTGAATGTTAATAAGGGATATTATATAGAGTGGGGGATTAGACAATTGAGTCAGGGGGGTTATTAAGGTTATATGAGGTAAAATTAGATAGAATTAGTGATGGATTCATTAAGCCAAAGTAGGTGATAAAATTATGATGCATACAATAGGCATATAAGTAATAATGATAAACAAGAAAAATAGTAGAGATTTTAAGAACAAACTTGGCCCTTTTATTTTCATATTCACATTTTTCATTCCAAACTCCCAAAAAACATTCTTAAGCATCCACTATCCATTATATATATATATATATATATATATATATATATATATATATATATATATAGGCATATATCTTGGCACCAATCAGATAATCATCTCTCTATGATGTGACATAAAGTGTAAAATTATGCACCAACTAGATCAGAAAGGTGGAATAACATGACTAAAGTAAAGTATTTTGTGCTAGCAAGCATTTACTTTCTTCCATCATTCCTAACCTTTTTACAAATTTACTTGGTGACATGTCATAAAGTGACTTTATTCATTAGACAAAGCATATAATGTCTAAGAGATGGTGGGTTTGAGGGCTCATCATTAGAATATCTTTCTTTTCTATACCCATACTCAATGTAGATAATTATCAAAATTCAGCTTTGGATTACTATCTAGATAGTTCCAAAGATCTTGATAGATCATCAACAGGCTAGGCCATTCTATCAGATTTTTTTTTATCAGCATCAAGTAATCTTTAATTAAATTTAATGCAAAATAAGACTTCATAATCAAGCATTTTGAAATAAGTTTATAGCCATTCTTATACTATGAATCTAGGTTCTAAAATTTGGTCAATAAACTCAAAGTTAGTGAGCAATTCAGAGTTTATCAGAATGTCTATGGCCTCCATTTATTTTTTGCTCTTATTAGGGTGCATTATCTGGAAAAAAAATCATAAATACTAATTAATCCAATGATATGGTATGTTATTTCATGATGCCATCCATGGTGGAGATAAATGATTAAACAGAGCGATAAGATAATTCTTAACTAAATTTGAATATGGTTGTGCTCTGGTAGCTTTTTGTTCACCATTTTTAATGCATTGTAGAGTGTTACAAAACCATCCAGAATCTAGGGAACTGAGAGGATGACTAAAATGTAAATTTACCATTATTGTAAACTAAAATAAGCCAAAAACCATAAGGGACCAATTTGCATGCATACAATTTAGTAAGATTATTAATTTTTTTGGGGTTAACTTTGTTATAATGATTTATACTAGAAAACTATTTTATATATCATATTTTTCCTCACATAGTTTCATGTAGGAGCATCCATGGCCAATGTGTAATTTTATTACAAAATATAACAAAAGAATTTAGGTAAAATTATTGTGTAATTTTTTGGGTTAACAAATTTTACATTAGCCACAAATATTACTAATATTATAGATCATACTTATTAATTCATTTTAATTTTCATATCTCAAAGTTATAGAGTAATGGAGGCCCAAAAAATTCCACCGATAGTTGATGGTGTCCATGGAGCCATAAAGTATTTAAACCCTTAACGGACTTCACAAGTAGACATTGCATGATCCTAAATTGGAATTGATATTCCAATAAATCTACAGACTCAAGAAAATTTCATAGAGTTTAAAATTTCCACAATGTTAATTAGAGATTGGATGAGTTTGATAGTCCAATATTTGGATCGAATGTGTGATAAATCCTTTAAGTAAAAACTACATAGGTCCATGACATAATGGACACATTTAAAAAATACAAACATGTGATTAGTCAGTAAATGGAACTAATAATACCATGGGTCAAAATATTGTAAGAAGGATATGAAAGCAACAAAATTTACATTGCACAAAGATAATTAAAACATGACATGTCACTATCCCTCCAGTTCACAGTGGAAACTGTTCACATAGGTTAAAATTCTCTAGCCAAGAAATACATGGGAATTTTAAGTTACTACATATTTCATAAGAGATCCTAAAATTGAGAGTTATTGGTTTCAATGGAAAGCTTCCAATAGTGATGGCCTTAGGTCAGTCATCATCATGGAAGTTTGGGAGCCAGAGGAATAGAAGTTGATGGGGTGATCTTCTTCATCAGGAGATGAGAGGGGGAAAAAACAACATGGGAGATAAAATAACATAATAGATAAAATAATGCAAATATAGTGTCCTACAAGTTTTAGGTGAAGCATTTGGATCTCAATTCATGACTATGACTATGGTTGTACTTGTAATTGTATTTCTTCTCAAATATCAATCAAGTAAGTGTTTGTATCTCTATGGTGTCTTGTGTTTTTGAGAGATTTTTATGGAGAGAGAAATACCATCAGGGAGGAATCAATTTAATTGACTCCTTGATTCTTGTTTGAACCATACTCACAAATACTCGTATAAAATTGTAAGTCTTTGATTTTTAATTTTGGATTATCCTGACTAGTATCAAAATAACTAGGTACCAATTTGACTACTATTAGTCTATTCTGATATAAGATGTGTTAGTTTTGTATGTTTTTGAACACTTTCCCTAATTTAACCATGTATTTTTTACCCTTATTATTGGCTTTCTTTTTTACAAAATCTTGGGATGTGTGACAATAAGGTATTAATTTAAATTTGATAATTGCACACACACACACAGATATATATATATATATATATATATATATATATATATATATATATATATATATATATATATATATATATATATATATATATATATCACAATTACATTGTATCATCATGCAATTACAAGAATCACATATAAGGATTTCCTACATTAATTTTTATTTCATTTCTATTTCTTGAATATTTATTATTAAATACTTGCTTGAAAAAAAGTACTAATGAAAGAGCATATAGAATATACTACTTTCTTACATCACATACATAATGTTAAGGGTTGGTATATTCATATAGAACATAGTTCTTATTAATTTTCATGATTGTTGATCTCCAAATTAACATGTTGAATATGGGTATGATTGAGGCAAGGCTTTCATAAAAACATCAATTTTTAATTTCCTTGGAGTTGATTATGAATTCAAGAAAAGGTAAGTAATGATTGTAGTTTCACATATCAATTTATACTTTAGGAAAGGTTTACAATGAGAAAATATTGAAGAAGAGATTCACAAAGTTTTAAAACATTAATACCTTCATCCCAGTAGTAGTATAATATTTCCAAAGGGTCAAATAGTTGGTCTTATTAATCTTAGTAATTGACGAGTTTAATAACCTTATCATCATGATGTGAAATGGAAAAAAAAATTAAAAGAGGTGAATATCCTTGAATAATAATAAATTGAGTTTACAACAAATTAAAACAATGAACTTACATAAAATTCAAATTAAGTCAACAAAACCCCAATATTTTGAAACCTACATTTACAACAAGCCTTCTATCTTATCTTATAAACAACAATTATGTGAATAAAACCCTATACATTATGTTAGAAAAAGGCATATTCATTAAAAAAACATCATTATACAGATCAAACCAATTATTTATAGAGTAAGAAACATAGTAATAGTACCCTAAACCCTAAACCTAAATTAGAGATCAATATCAGTTAGTGTAGTATAGAGGACATTAATAAAAGTCAACATCTCTATTTTTTGGTAGATACCTACCAAACACTTGGCCAAACACAAACCGAAAAAATAAATTGGTAATAGAATAAGAATATATAATAAAAAGCATTGTTTCCTTTATTCCTAGAAACTTCATTAGGTTCACCATACTCAGGGATGTCATAGACAATAGGTGTATTTGCTCATGCAAAATGTGAAAGTGTGGAATTAAATTTGTATAATTTTTTGGTGAACTTTGTACATTCACCTGCAGAGGGGAATATTGAGTATCTACCTTTAACATTGTAGTTTGTAAAACTAAAATTTGAAGAATCTATGTCATAAATGACAATGTTGAATCTTATCATGGAAATGATGCCATCAGAGGAAGTTAAATAAATTTTCTATTTTAGAATTGAGACTGGTTAGATACTTGTTGATGAAAGTAGTGCTTGAATTTTGTTTGGTGCTCTTTTGTTAGAACGTCTCCATATGTGTTGCATGTTTTTTTCGTTGTCCTAAGAAATTATAAACATAATGGTATCCTAAAATATGATATAAATAATTATGAACTTGTTTTAAGCTTCCATTTGAAATTTATATCCATGACATAATTGGAATACCATAGTAGCTACTAAGCACTTGTAGTTTTTGGCATTGATGAAAAATGGGAGGGACTAAATCATGAGTACAATCAAAATACTAGAAATTTTATTCATGGTTAGGGTCAATTTAAACTTGCATATGAAGATAATAATGTAAATTTGTTAATTTAAATGCTTATGTGAGTAGTTCAATGCACAAAATTTTTCCTCTAGCATGCTCAAAAAAGGAAAATTATAAAAAGTTAACTTAAAAAATGCCTTCCCCCAAAAAAACATGAGTAAACCTAATGAAACCTATGCTATCAAAAAATAATGAACCTAAAATAAAATAGAAAATGGATCTATTTACAATTTTATAATGTGATTGTTAATGCATCTAAGCAAATCAATATTCCACTACTAGTGTGTGCAATGAAGTGTATGCAAAAGTGGATGGGTCTGAAATTATAAAATTTCAAAATGAAGTCTAACAAGACAATGGGATATTTTATATTCCATGAGTAAATATTATGAATAATATGATTAAATTTTGATGTAGTGGTGTTGGTGAATTATAAAAGGATTTTCATGGCTCAGAAGGTGCAATCTTTTTTGAGAAATGGAAATGGATGTGTATCTATTAATATAGAGTGGCATTGGTGAATTATAAAAATATTTTCATGGCTCAGAAGGTGAAATGTTTTTGAGAAATGGAAATGGATGTTTATCTATTGCTATAGGGTAAACTTATGCTAGGGAAATAACATAAGGCCTAATGAGAGAGATGAAAGTATTAATGATTATAATATTGAATTGGTTTTGATTGTAAAACTTGTTGATAGCAATGAAGGATAAAATGAAGATATAAATACAACAAAATCATATGATCCAAAATAAGGGAAATCTAACAATTGTGAACATAAATAATTTGATATAATACTTACCAAATGTTTGACTGAAATAACCAAAAATACAAATCAATAATTGAATGGTAGTTTAATCTATTCCTATAGACTTTATTATTTTACTCCAATAGTACTTTGGAAAAAAATGTATAAAACTATAATATGAAATAGGGATTGAAAAAAAAATCCCTACAAACTAGTTTTAAATCCCTCAAATATAAGTGTTTATGTAGTCCTCTAATGATCAAATCTTCACACATGGAGTGCAAAGTAGAGATGGGATAAAATATTCAAAAAGGGAGGAAATAGGGGAGAGTGATTTTTTGCATGGTATTTTTCACAACCTCTCCTATCACACCATCGACATGGATGATCACATTAATGTTTGTAGGTCTTTATGTGTATATGAGTCATGTTGAATAAAAAAATACTAGTTGGAATTAACACACAAAGTTTGTACATGTTGGTTAAGTTCAACCATAGGAATATCATCATATTCATCAATCAAAATCATTATAAATCATATATGAGATATAACTTAATATGCCTATCAACATGGTAAAATAATTATTGATAGAAATTTTAGGTAATTTAAACATAAAATAGTTTTTTATTTTCATATAAAACATATTGTGTGCTTATTTTATTGGATCTTATAAGTTAAAGAGGTTAGAGAACCCATAGAGACATATCAGTAGAGATACAGGGGAAGGTGAAGTTTAATAATGGATTCAAATGGAATTGTTTTAGGCATTGTTATTCCAAGCCCCTCGCTCATGTCGATAATCATTCCCTCTCGAATACTCCACTCAAAGCTCTACATCATCTTCCTTAATGTGTGTGTCACCACATTCACTGCCAGAGACATACTGAGACACATTTTTCTCCTTGAATACAAATATAGGGTTCCTCCATGGGGAAAGTAGTGGTAATCTAAGAGATATTTCATAGGCATCCTTAGAAAGATTCTTATGATATAATGGAACATTCAAGAAGGATGCTGAAGAAATAAATTTTAGGGAATCTAAATAGACATCCATAGTTGATAGTAAATAAATATCTAATGAAGATTTCAAAGGGGAATCTAGAGGTGTAATTATGTATAAGAATATAAAGGAGAATCCAAAAAGGAATCTAGAGGCATGACCAAAGAGGAACATATAGGATATTATGAAGTAGACTATAGAGGAGTGATGAAAGATGAATATATATGAGATTTAAAATTAAAATCTAGATATGTGACCAAAGAAGAATCTAGAGGAGTGACCAAAGAGGACTCTAGAGGATATTCTAAGGTAGAATCTTATAAAAATCTAAAGGGGAAATTAGAGGTATGATGAAAGAAGAATGTAGATGATATTCTAAGTTGGAATCTAAAGGAGAATTTAAAGGGGAAAGTAGTTGATATTCAAATGTGAGATATATAAGAGAGTTTGATTGGATAAACACTTATTCCCAAGAATCAACAAAGTCACTTTGATAATTCATTAAAACATTATTAAAATCATAATAATCATTAAAAGAATCTTCCATAATCTTTTAATTTTGATTATTTGTCCAATCATTATCATAAGTAAAAGGCATAACATGAGTAGGTAACAATTTATCTAAAAGATGTACATCATTAGCATGTTCTCTTAGAATATCCATGATATATATAATGAAAATAAATACAATAAATAAAATTATTATAGCCAACAAGTAATATAGCATGTATAAGAGGAGATAATGACTATGAATCATATTCAATAAAAAATCAGGGAGTAATGGGTGATCTAGGAAAGGGTTTGAATGATTATGTTGGCTCTCCAAAGTAATTGCTCATTCATTTATTAGTTTCATCCCAATGTTTTAGATCACTTCATAAGTAAAACCATGCTTTTAACCCACTAACCCTATTTATAGGGTTAAAATGAGAGTAACTTCCCATGGTGATAGTTTCTCTCAACTATACCATAAATAAAATGAATAAAATAGGATTCATATGGTATAAACAAAGAATCCTAGGCATTTATGATATATCATGAGACATGCAAAATACAGTCTATGTTTACTTATTTACAATGGCTACGAATATTAGGGCCCTACATGCCATAATGATTGTAAAAATATCATCGCATATCCCTTCACAACTATATTCACTACATAGTTCTAAAATTGTGGGAACACAATTTTTAAAAACAAGCACAATCAAAATAAAATAAATTGATGTGTGTGTGTGTGTTTGTGTGTGTGTGTGTGTGTGTGTGTGTGTGTGTGTGTGTGTGTGTGTGTGTGTGTGTGTGTGTGTGTGTGTGTGTGTAAGGAACATAGAATTTATTATTTTTTTGAAATTAGAAATTTAGCTAAAATCCAAAACTACACAAAAATCAAGAAAACATCATTCATAAAAATAAATTATGAGCTCACCAAAATGTTTAATCTATTTTTAATTGAATTAACTAAAATGAATATATATGAAATTAATATACAACATAATTCGATAATATATAGTAAAATATAGAACTTAGAATATGATAAAAATAATAACTTTGACAAGGATATATAAATCTATATCGAGTCTAATTTTATGTTGAACTATGATGACTATACTAGAGGAAGATTGATATGAAATAGATAATAAAAATATCTACATTATGTTTCCACTAAAATCATAAATTTTAACTGTGTTGGGACAAGGGCACATTATGAAGTAAGGGAAAAGTGTCTATTAACCACAGTAGTGTTCAGCTTGATTGTATAGACAAATTTTAAATTTAGGTGTGTGTAGATATCTAGGAGGGTCTATTGATAATCTGAAGGTGACAAATTAATATACAAAATTATCTAAAACTACAAACCCTAGTTATTTCACATGATCTAGATATACATTAAATACAAAATGAAAGAAATGGGGTAGAGTAAATGGGTAAACCACCCTAAAAAAACCTTGTGTAGTCTGAGTGTTTCCTACATATCCCAAATTGGCCTCAAGCTAATGTATTTCACCCTCCTAGGGTGAGTGTGTGACATGTGATTATGTAATAATATGAATGTAGCTATAATACTAATTAAAATGTTTGACAATGAATACACTAATCTTGACATAAAATATATTAGACCTTATTTTATGAGTGTTATCATGTAGTAAAATTTAAATTGGAAGAAATGTTGTTATTTTACTCATTATATGGTAATTTTTGTTAGGCTTGTCAAGTGTTATAATGAGTGGCTTATGTGTTATTTTATAGAATAATATTTTTAAAAAATCACTACTTGGCATTCCCAAAAGTGTGGGAAAGTCATTATGGCATGTTTTAAATTTAAAAATTAGCCATTGGAGTACTTTAGAGAAGGGCACATTATGGAATAGGACTAGCCTATGGTTTTATCTACCCAGTGCATTTTTGTCCTAGATGGATAGAAACTCTTAAAATTTATCTAGCAGAATCTATAATCAAAATAGGGATGTTTGAGTGATGTTTCAAGTGCTTTTAAGATAGTGAATAGCTTAATAAATTCTCTGATATAGATTTATAGTTATCATAATGGAAAATAGGCCAAGTAAGATAAAGATGTCAACATTAAACATTATCAAGAACTTTAATGATTAAATTTATGTGTCTATAGTTGGGATTTTTTTTCGAAGAAAAAAACCCATTCAAATCAATTTGAAAAGAGGGTTGTGGGGTAAAATATAAAAATTATGTTAAATATATGGCAAATGATCAAACATTTTGATATCCCAACATACATTAGAATGGATTATACTTGAGGAAGTTGACCCAAGTGATTAGTGATAATAATATATATTATAAAAATTGTTTTTCACCTATGTTGAGGGAAAGACTTACACAAAAAATGATTAATACATGTAAAAAACTATAATGTTTCAAAATGATGCATAAGTATTATAATATTTATAATAAAATTAAAAAAATAAATAAAGAGTGTATGCAAACAATAGCTAATATAAGAGATAGTGACTTTGTGGGTTTGATGAATCTATTTCTAAAATTTTTATTTGTCCTTTAAAATTGTAATGGGTAAGATTAGAGGATTGTATTTTTGGTTGGATGAAATGTTCATTTACAAAGTTATAAGGTCTACCAAAAATTGGGGAATTGTATATTTTCATGAAGGTTAAGGCCTCTCAATTCATAAACTCTTTTATTCAAATAGGGTAAATGGTTTTAAATATGGGTAAGAGATTCCTTCATTATTATCTTCCTTTATTTTGGCCCCAAGAATCAGAGGTGGTTCTATAGCACCTTACCTATGAAAGACATTTTTCCTTGATATTATTTTATCATTTCATAATACTTCCACACCTTAGGCATAAGAATTTAATGAATTTTCCTTCATGTTCAATTTACTTAAGAGGATGATGTAGTTCATAAATGGAATATAAATGCTTTGGCTCCTCAAATCTCACCTTGTTATCTAATAATGGTGTGTGAGAAGAATTTGTCAAAATATTATATTTGAATGTTCATCCATAGACTCTTGTATTGCTAAATTAGAGAAGTATTCCTTTCACTAATTGTAGAAGAGGTGTTATCATAGGTTTTTTAATTTTTAGCATGACTTTCTAACTTCATGAACATAAGGGTTTATTTTATCTTTTGGTTAGATTTCATGAGATGTAGTTCTACTTGCTATGATTTTTTTCTTACACTACTGATCATTTTGTGATTTTGATATTGTAGCTTTTATAATCAGGGAAAAATTTAATATTCCTTATTTATATTTGTTTTAGATTCAGCATAGATAAAGTTATCACTTTGGGGTCTAATGTTTTTTGTGATGATTTCTATTTTTTTCTTCATTCTCATGAAAAATCCCCTCCAAATTTTTGGTACAGGCCTAAGTTACACCAATTATTTCAAGTTGTGGAAGATATGTTTAATAAAACTCTTTGGATCTAAGTGATCTTATTGTACTATTATTATATGGATTATTATTCTTCATTTCGACTTCCTATTTTCTAGCCTTTTGGATATTGAATTAACTTTGATGTAAACATTTTTTATTTATGAATTAGAGGGGTGAAGAATCCCACAACCCTATTCCTAATTTAAAAAAAATAGATAGTGAATGAAATAAAGAACATTCTTCCACAAATACACCAATGAAAAATTAATCTATACGTAAAATGGTTTAAATCCTTCACACATGATGTAGAATAATTTTTTATAGTGTTCAATTAAAATTTGTGTTTTTTGAAATCCTTAATAGTATACATACGATGGAAACTTTCTCGTTGATTCTTTGATTTTAATGCATACTTAAAAATATATTTGTAGATAGATTCACCCTAGAAAACATGTAGGAAATTAGCATTTATTATCTAAATAAAAAAAATTTATGGGTTGTGGGTCTTTGATCAGTCATCTTTATGAGAAGGAATGTATTTTTTATTCCATTATTTTCAATGGTTATCAATGATTATTTAACTAACTCCCAAAGGAATTTGTTCCGATATTGAAGATTTTTCCCTTTTTTCTCAAACATGTTTCTTTAATGCACTTGGCACATTTCTTCCAAGAACAATGTGATACCTATTATCGACATGAATGGCACCAAATCCTCAAGTTTTGGCTTGTCATTTTTAATATTTAGTAATGTGATGGTAGTGTCAAGACTTCACCAAATAATTGAACCATATGATTTTCCTACATACATTTTTATGCCATTAACTAGAGGTAGTTGGCCCACATATCAAATAAAAATAATTCATATCCCTCCAAATGGAATAGATTTGTTCATGGGGAGTCACCTTGAAAATGTGCATCAATATGGGATAACTTTTAAAGATTTTATTTCAATTCCAAAATTCTACATATAATACATGGATCATAATCCGTGTAAAAACAAAAATGCAATAACAGTAATTTTGATCACATTTATAATTGATCCTTTCATATTAATGGAGATTCATGCAATAAAAATATTTATGATCCCATTTATAATTGATCCTTTCATATTGATGGAGATTCTTGATTGGGTTTACTTGTCAAATATTACACTTCAATGCAATCCTAATATTGGTCAATTATAAGGTTTCCCCATATAGACATTAGGGGTGAATGTTACGTAATCATATTAAGAAACATAATTTATAATGTATAAACCATTTTATCAATTAAATAAATCCCTCATTCACTATGTATGAGTGAGACATGACTACACATTACAACATGAAAATTTTAGTGAGGATTCAACATTGGGTTTAGTCTTAGACTATTATACTTTAACATGAACCAAGTATAAATCAACCATAATATTGTCCCACATAGACATTGTGAATAAAGTATATGTGAGTGTACATTATTATGAGAAATTTAAAATATATGAATGATTTAATTAATTAAATCAATCTATTAATACATCTAAAATATATAAATGATTTTATTAATTAAAAATTTTAATGTATGCACCCCCTTAATTGTTACCCTTAAATGAAGTGTAGAACACAATGATGTATCTTACATATTGTGTTGAGTTTTAGAGATTTATTATTCAACCGTGAGCATGCTTCACTTCAAGTTATATCAATGAGATAGCCAACATGATTTACATTCATAATACACTCAAGATAATCTTTTAGTGTTGTTAATGGTGTCCATTTTTTACAATAAGATGTATAGGATGTAGGATGGATTTTTACCATGCTTTACATAAATAGGTGCAACTGCAAAAATACACATTCCATTAGGGCACAAATAGAATCCTCTTTTGATTCACATTGGAATATATACTTATGGAGTTACATTTTTTTACAAATTATATATATATATATATATATATATATATATATATATATATATATATATAAGGAGATAGGACACATGAGGTGTATTTGGAAATGTGCCATGTTTTTAAGGGTTAAAAAATTTAAGAAATGATATATCAGCGATGGGAAGCATATACAACCAAAAAAATAGGTTTAGATCTGGACCAGTATTGATATCAAAGATTTTATGTTGGTTTTAATCTAGACAACTAACATTTGATATGAATGCAAAAAAAATAAATGCAAGGTTTATTATGTAGTTGAATATTTGACTCTGGGCATTCCCCCATATCAAGATCTTGGTTGTTTTTTATGGGTGGAACAATATAATAACAGAACTAAGATACAAAAACTATATTTTTAGGTTCACAATGTGAAAGATGTCTATCATTAATTTAGACTCTAATAATACGATGTTGTCAATGACATCATTTATTTTTTATAATAAAGTTCAAACTTGCTTAACTTTAACAATACATAATTATCAACATAACTTTATTTTATGTTTATTAAATTTTGATCATAAATAAAATACGTAGTAGCGTGATAAGTATTTTTGTTAAGCATTCATTAACATGTAATATCTTTACAAATTAAACTATTTTTATATAGAAAATATGGAAACAAAACATTGCTTAAAATAGCTTATTATTATTATTATTATTATTATTATTATTATTATTATAATATAATATAAAGAATATATGATTTTGCAATTTTGTTTATCTTCAATTAAATAAAGATTTAACTATCCTACTAAATAAACAAAATAAATTATCAAACTCATTCTCATTAATAAATTCATATATAAATTGGATTTTTTCAAAATTTCATTAATCCCTGCGTTAATTTAATTTAACGTATTAACACATTTAACTAACCAGTATGGAATTTTATACACATTAAAAACCAACCAAATATATATATATATATAGAGAGAGAGAGAGAGAGAGAGACATATCAACCCTTCTCTTTCTCACCATCAGGAATGCCATCGTCTTCATCATTCAACGACGTGGTAAAAGAATTATTGATAGAAACTTCAGCTAATTTAAACATTCACTGCCAGAGGCATACCCGGGCACATTCTTCTCCCTGAACCGAACGGAATCAATTCAAAATCTTGCCCTTTCACGTCAATCTCTTTTCCATTCTTCAAAAACCGTTCAGGATCAAATTCCGTCGGCCACGTCCACACGGCCGGGTCCCTGTGAATTGCCCACGCGTTCACCAGAAGTTGGGATCCGGCCGGAACAATATATCCTCCAACAGTGCAAGCTTCTGTCGTTTGTTGTGAAACATTCTTTTGCCAAAGCAGAAGAGAAGATAACTAAAAGTGGGCGGAAGCCAAGTTGAAGCTGCATACTGGGTGCGTAGCTCTCTGAGAGCGACGATAGAATTTGGTGAATGGGGCGCTTCTTGTTTAGCAGATGAAGATGCCCAATTATCGGCCACGAGGGAGGGTGTGGTGCCCAATTATTTAGCTGCTTCTTTTTACTTCTGCGCTTGTCTGTACTAAACAACAGCAGGGCAACCAAAGCCGCGAGAAGGATAACAGTAACTGCTTCCAACGCCATAATTCAGGTAGCAGGGTTTACATTACACAGCGATGTCATTCCATAATATTAAATGTCATTTTATGCTGATATTTAGGGTCTATTTTGATCTAATTATACCTCGAGAATCCATCCATGATGGAAATAATTTCATACCTATCTATTGAATATATGATCATGTCAATATTATGGAGTGAGAAGTCATTTTTTGGACATGCTTTGTTGATATCTTAGAAGTCTACATAGATTTTGATTCCACCTTGTGGTTTAGATATAGGAACAATATTAGAAATCCAATCTGAGTAATGAATTGGGTGAATAAATCCAGCTTCTAGGAATTTTTGTAATTCTTCTTTGGCTATTAATACCACCTTAGGATGCATATATCATAATTTCTATTTAACAGGGTTTGCATTTGGATGTATGTCTAGGTGCTGTACCACCAATTAGTGATCTAATCCTATCATGTCAATGTAGCTCCATATGAAGATGTCAATAAATTCCTTTAGCATATCCATAAGTTATTCATGTTCTTTTGTTGTAAGAGATGCCCCTAGTTTCACTATTTTGGTATGTTTGTTAGTTCCAATATTAACCTTATCACATGCTAAATAAGTGAAGGTGATTGATATTGTAAATAAGGGTGTAGTGATATTTTTAGAATATTGAACATGAAGCAATCTAGTAGTTAAGTATCAATATCAAGATAATATTTTCATCTGGTTCTTTGGAAGGTTCTCCATCTTCTTCAGAGTGTTCATCCTCACTTTGGCTATGGGGTGTGTGTTGTTCCCCAAAATATGTTGATTGACAAAGATTGATAGAAAATCCCTTTTTATGATCTTTGAATGGCATGAAGTCTCTAGCTCCCATGAATTCCAAAATAGCCTCATCATTTTGAAATGTTTCATAGGTGGGCTCCTGCTTCAATTCCCAGTGTATGAGAGATAGATAATAGAGGGAGACATTGGTGGTGGATATAGTGGTATCAAGGAAGAGGTTGATGGTAGCAAGCTACTTAAAGTGACTATAGATAGATCTTATTTTAATGTCTTCATTAGGGAGAGACAACTCATTGGTCAGAAGAGAATCCACAATGATACTGGTTGGGTCATCATCATATTGTTTGTACCCTAACCCAAAATTTTAGGGATGGTCTTGAATGATGATAGGTTTTAGTTGATGTTGCTCTTGTTTTCCCAATCCCTTTCCTTTGTACTATATATTTATCATCATTATCTAGACTCTATGATAATGTTATTTGGGAGAAATGAGGGCTTCATCATCTAGAATGAGCCAAGAATCAACTCCATATTCAATTTACTCATCAAAAAAAAATCTAGCTCTTGAAAAAGTTGTTGGCCCAAACTGATATTTAATGGGATTACTCTTAATCATAGTTAGGGACCCATAACTATGTGGAGATAAGGGTAGATTGCCAATGCAGAACATTTTGAACTCATATCCCTCACATCCTATGGATGTGATTTTCAGGTAGGAAATATCAAGTTTTGATTGAGATGTGGATTCTAATTGGTTTGCAGAGATATACTTAGCAATTTTTTGGCTTAGTATAGTATTTTCAATGCCAAGGTAAGGTGATCGAGATAATGACTAATCCATTTAGAAAGTATGGAGATGGTATATGAATCCAAGAATGTTTCCTCCATTCTTGAATGAGTGAACTTGAGGCACTAATTGAGAGTAGAGGGCATAACTTGCATTTCATGAATTCAGGGTCTTCCGAGCAACATGTTATATGGTAAAGCCACATCTATGACATGAACTAGATTTTGATGAACTACAGGTCCCACAGTGAGGGGAAGATAAATGGTCCCAATAGATGGCATTTAATTATCATCATAACCTTTTATCATAATCAAAGTGGGTCCCAATGATGTTTTGGAGTATCCTAATTTATTTAAAAATTCCATATTACATAAATTTAATGTCGATCCTCTATCTATAAGGACACAAGAGACACGATGATGGGAGATGGTTACTTCAATATACAGGGGATAACTATGTTTTAGACCAATGGGAGGCATATCTTGGGCATTGAAAGTGATTTGTGATGAACGGGATAAGTGATCCACTAGTGCTTAAAACTGATTAATATCAAATTCACTAGGGACTTTTGGATCATTCAGCACTAATTTAATATTTCTTGGTGTAAGGCAAACATTTTAAGGGGATCCATTAAACATATTTGGGTTGGGGTTTTATCTAGTTACTGAATGATGGCATAGGATTTTTTATTATAACTTGAAGTTTTCTTAAAAACAATCCCCTTTTGGGTGGCAAATAAAGTGGAAGGATCTTTAGGTAGTAGCATGGGAGCTACTATTTTATTACAATGGGTAGTGACTAGATAGTTTGTAGTGGCCTACTTAATTTTTAGAATAGGGAATGGAGGTGGAGTAGGCTCTTGGATATTATAGATTTTGATAGTGTTAATGTAGTGGTAAGGGACAAGATGTTAATAAGTACAATTTGATGAAGAAGCCTGACCTTGGTCTCTTTAGGGTCTCTAATTTCTCTAATCATATTTTGGGAGTGGATCCTTGTAAATACCAAGCTTCCCATTTGATGATTAGCTTGGAGGAGTTTCTCCTTAAATTTTAATGGCACCCTTCTCAATCAAATCTTAGATGTAGTGTTTTACTTACATACACCATTTTATATCATGCCCTTGAACTCTTTGGTACTTACAAGACTCAACTCCATGATACCAATCTAGTTTAGGTTATCAATCATCCACATGTCTGATTATGACCAAGGTGATCATATTGGTAACAATGATTTTGATTCAAGATAGTTTCTATTGTAACTCCTAGGCTCGTGAGTGGTCTCTTGCCTGTGTGAGGCATTGGTTTACCTCATAAATACTACAAGTCTCATCACAACACTCAAACAACATGTACAATTAAAACCCTAAATTAGTCAATTATAATGGGTGTGCAACCTGATGCTCGCACCATCTAACAACTACATAGGTGAGGTTGTAGGTTGGTGACCCGTTATATAATTGATCAAATCCTCTCAACCTTACTTGCAGATGATGGTTACTTTGGAGCTGATACTGACTCCTGTAATAGAACATTTGTTACAATTTAAATTCCCTAATTTAAGGTATACAAAAGGATCTAGGTGTGTGCCCAATACACATGAAGGTACATAGGGGCCCAAGTCCATGTAGGGTGTTGTTTAATACTTGGTTTAGAAAATTAACTCTTCCCCTTCATGGATGATCTGTATAGGGTCAACTATTTAGCCTAATGATAATTTTCTCTGATTGTTATACTTTGTTGGAACATAGAGTTTGGTTAGTGCATGATGGTGAAATTCATGACACTAACCCATAGTGACTAAGCCTTGTGCATGGTGATGAAATCTACATCACGTGTTAACCTATAGGGGGCTGAAAAAACAAGTAAACACATATTAGGATTGATTAACCAATTAATTACCTACGTGTGAGAGGCATGATATGACAATTGTTTACAAGTTATCTCACACACACATGCAAGCAATATTACACAAAGAATTATTTTTCACCCCAAATATATAATGAAAATTATGATAGTATAATGAAAACTAGGAAAATGTATTTAATAACACCCCCTGCTACAAGCACAAAATGTGAGAAATCTGATTGGAGTGCTTGAATCTTGAAGGATCTTGTAACAAATGGGTCTATAGTTTTGTCTACTTTTTATTGAATCAATGAAACCTGCAAAGAGGTCCACGTCAATTCAACAACTAAGCCAAATAGAGAAAATGATTTAAAAACTAATCAACATTCAAAATAACTGATTATCAATTTCGATGGATTTTAATCTTTGGTCAATCGGTCCATAATACAAAGCAACCATGCAAGAACAAAATTGTCTGAGGAGTTTGACCAATGTTATTTCTATTAATAAATTTATATATATATATATATATATATATATATATATATATATATATATATATATATATAAAGAAGTAATTAAAATAATATATAACATAAGTTTAAAAATTGAGACCCATAACTATTAATTTTAAAAAGTTTGATAAAATGTGATTTTAAAACTCATCTCACAACATGCAACTAACTTAAATGATTTATAAAGTTTTAAAAAAGATTGAGTACAACTAAACTTAAATATTTGAAACACTAACATGAGATCCTATAATAACTTCTTGATAGAAAAGATATCCAATACGAATAGAAAATAGTGTAAACAATTTTAGATGAACTTAGTACCTATTCAATCGATTGTATCATATTAAAACAAAGGCACCATGTGTCAAGTCCCAACGGAAAATTAAAATAGTTTTAGTAGATGATATTAATACGTATAATTTATATGAAATATTAAAATAACTAGAATATTTATTTTTACATAAATTTATTTTTAAAATATTGAATAAATTTATATAAAATTATATAATCATTTAATATAAAATAATTTAAAAGATAAGGTTAATGATATGTTTTCATGATGGAAAAAAATCTGAATTTTTATTATTATATAAAATTAATTTGTTATTATTGAATACAAATTGAATTATATATAAAATATTAATTTATATATAAAATATTTAAATTTATTTAAAATATTATATATTAAATTACTAAGTTATAAATAAAATATAGAGATTTTATTAGAATTTATTTAAAAAATTTAAAGTTATACAAATTAATAAATTTTTTACCATGTTCATCATAATTTAAAAAAATATATTTTTGAAATATAAAAAACAAATTATCAATAAAAGTTAAATATACATATTATATTTTTAACTAAATATTAATTAACTAATCAATTTTAACATTTTTTTTCAATTTAAAAAAGATCTAAAATAGATTTAAAAGAAACTCTTCTCTTCAAAAATATATTAATATCACCTTATATAAAATATTGATCACTTCAACATACTCATATAATATCTACTTATAAAATTAATAACAAATTTAACTATTGACTAAAGTCCAAACAATATATAAAGTTATCATTTAAAGGGAATATTGGATAATATGAAAATATGAATGTTCTATATAAACAATAACCTAATATGATTTCAATCGATGTCACTTTTGAATAGGAGTTTTCGATAGCAAACAAATTAGAGAGTTGAAATTTACCATTCATTCATATATAATAATGTAATATTAATGAAGTGGTTTATAAATTAAATAATATATTTTTGTTCACCACCCACGTGTTAATATAAATAAATGTTAAATATAGTAATAAAATAATTGGATTCATCTATGCCAGTGCAAATCCAATCTGTTAATAGTAAAACAATATGTTTCCATACAGGGATAGATACATAATGTCAGTTTATTAAATCTTTACTTATCATACAGATTTGTTTTTAGAGGTTAAGAATCATTTATCCACTCTTTTAGTTAATCCACATCACATCCTCTCAGTGATGGCGAGTGCCCTGAGTAAAAACGTAAACTCAAAATGGCTCCTTACAGTAGGTCAACATCTACTTTTCATACTTGTTATAAATGAATTCATGTTCATCTAATTCTGTGGGATTGTGTGATGTTCAAAATCATTTTGGGAAAATTCCGCCACATATGGTCCATTCAGCACTGCAACCACTATTCAATGCAACATATTCAAATGTTGCAGGTAACATCGTCATATCAGCACTTTTCATGTGTACTAAATTTTGGCCTCGGCCCTCACTGACTTGGTCCGCACATTAAACATTTATTTAATGCTGGACCCAGACTTGCAAAATGTGTACAAGACTGAGTTTTGTTTTAAAAACTCCTTGATTATGGAGTGCTTAACGTTTTGATTCAAACATTTTTTCAATCCAAAAATATAGATTGATCAGTTTTTGGTTGCATTTTAATTAAAATCTATTTTAATTAGTAAAAGTCAATTAGTGAAGATGATGGTTTGTTATACCATATAAAAATTAATAATCATTATTGTAGGTCATTTGATTGTAGAATTTAAACTTGAATTGTAATTATGACAATGTATCTATTTTACACCAACACAATTGACATTCTAATTATTTTGTTATTTTAATAACAAAATTATATTGAGCAAAAAGATTTTTGAAAAAAAATTGTACATTTTTAATGATCAACATATCATCAAGGATAAACAATAATTGTTTATACATGATGATAAATCAAATTTCTGATTCTAAATATGTATAAAAACAACATAATTCTTTCCCAAAAATATCTGTTCAATATAATGAGTTGTAAAAACATCAAAACTTTTATTAAAAAAAATATAATTAATAAATTTAATAAACTAATCCAGTTCAAATATTTTTTATTTTTTTGATCTAATAAATTAATTAATATTATAAATGTTATTATAAATATTCAATCATTCAATTTTTAGATATTTTACTTTTCTCATTATTAGTATCTCTCTGCTAACAGTGATTATGCTTCAGTTCATACCTCAACAATATAATGAAATATCCTATTTATTAGAATGTTAAAAAAGTAAGTAATAAATTTACGAACATAGTCAGTCAATCTCTTCGATCTGGTAGAGGATAAATTATAGATATAGTCAATATCTTCAATTTGAAAAAGGAGAAATTATAGATATAGTCAATCTCTTCAATCTGATAGAGCAGTCCCCAAAAGAAATGATCAGACAAAACCAAAAGCATTGCCCGGTTTAAAGAGTGGCACTACATGGCCTACACCTCTAAAAGTTGCAAATGTCAATCCTTCATATTCCTAAATTGATCCACCTACCCACCTATGTCAACACATTTTCCACTCTTAGTATTAATGATCTTAAAATTCCCACACACACACACACACACACACACACACACACATATATGGTATTAAATTAAATATGGATTCCAAGGACATTTTGAAATGAATAAGAGAAATTCATTAAATTCTTCCCTGACCATGATGATACCAGGGCCTCCAAGGACCTTCTTTTGGGGAGTCCCATTTAAACTGTATCTTGTTGACAACACTGGAACCCGCTCATCTATATCCCCACTATTCAAAAATAATTTTTAATGATTAAATCTCCATCCATCATATCACTTCTCACTCATATATATATAAAAATTCTGGTGTAAATCTATATAAATACCTGTAAACCAATATCTGAAAACTAGCCTCAACAAGCTTAAGATAGGCTGATAATAGAGAGATCTGGAGTTTGTCCACCCATTGAAAATGTCCATGCTGCATTTTAGAACAGGCTCCTCATTTTAATTAAAGGTAGACTAAATCACAAAATTATTTTTTAAAAAAATATTTATTTATAATTAAATAAAATTTAATATTTTGTTGAGGATGAGTTATATATATACATACACGGTTGGCACCTGTTGGGAAAAAATATTACTTGCATATGCTCCAGTTTTTGACGTGGGAGCCATCGATGACATGGGGGGATCTCACAAAATCATACCTATTATAATAAAATGCCACATAATCATCAATAAAAGGATCATATCCACCTGCCATTCTCCTCATCATCTGTATAAATAATTAAGAATATGAACAACTAGTAACAAAACATCTAAACCCAGAGAAAATAACCATGGTTGGGACATAGAAGTTTGCCTTGTTTTTTGAGTATTTTAATTTCTTGGAGACTCTAGGAATAATAAGTTAGAATCTAATCATAAAAACATATAATTATGATATGTGTTTCAAATATAGTATTAAAAATTTGACTACAAAAATAGGTAAGCAGAGGGCAGACATCGGGCCTTGGGCTCCTAATCTCTCCCCAACTTCACCTGCACCTAAGATCATTGAGTCTAATTTCAACATCTATGGAATGATCCTATACCCTCACCTTATAGATTAACTGAAGGAAGAAACACAACAGATGATGGTGGAGAACCAATTTCAAATTTGCCCTCTCATTATTATCTTGGTTCGACTTCTTCTCCATTGAGAGACTGGGCAATAGGAGTAGATAGTCAATTTTTCATCATCATTTGAACTTTATGACATCTAAAAGGGATTTATGCATCCATGTTATCGTAAGCAAATTTGAGTGAAATTGGCAGCCAATGTCTCCATCGAACAACCTATCACAGCGGATCTAATGATTGCCAACGTTTCCTTTGGTTTTTACGTAGCCCATTTGTATAATTGTGGGATAAGCCTTATTTTGAGTTTATTTTTGTTGAAAAGTGATGCTGAAGTGTAGTTCACTTAGTTTTATTTTTAGACTATTAGTGTAAATTTTGTTTGCATGAACAATTTTTGTGGAGATAAATTTACACAGTTAGTTAGTTTTTAGTTAATATATTTTTAGAAAAAATAAAGCCTTAGAAAGGTTAGAGTTAGGTTTAGTTGATATTACATGCAAATTATTATTTAGATAAATTTAAAATATTTTATTTAATAATTAGAAAATCATGTTCACATGCAATTCTATTAATACATTGTAATTGATCTTTATTTTCAAGAAGAAGAATGATTCTAATTTTTGAAGAAGTATTTTTTTATTTTTGCAATTATTATTTCTTTTGTATTATGAATATTACATATATTTGGTTATGATTTAATTTTATTTAAAATTCTACATCTGGTATCAGAGCAGGTATTTTTATTTTGGGTTAAAAATTTAGTAGTTGGAATTTTGCCAAAAATTTATCATGTCAAATTCTAACTCCTTGCCCATTCTAGAATTTGAAGGAAAGGAGTATGATTATTGGTGTATCAAAATGATGAATTTTTTGATAGGAAAAGATTTGTGAGATATTATTGAATCAAGTTATGCAGAGCCAGCTGATTGGAATGCTCTCATAGTAAATGATAAAATAACTATGAAGGATGCTAAGAAGAAGAATGCTCAAGCCTTATTTCATATTCAAATAGCTCTAGATAAGAGCCTATTTCCATGAATTTCAGGAGCAAAGACAATAGAGGATGCATGGAAGACTCTAAAATAAGCTTACCAATGTAGTGATCAAGTCAAAGTTGTCAAGTTAAAAACATTGAAAAGAGAATTCAAGAATTTGAAGATGCAAGAAGCTAAAAGTGTGAGTACCTATTGTGTCAGAGTAAAAGATGTGATCAATAAGATGGATACACTTGGTGAAATTATGAACAATGAGGTTGTGATCAAAATGGTGTTAAGGACTCTCACACCAAGGTGGAACCATGTTTCCATAATCATAGAAGAAAGCAAGAATTTGTCTACCCTTCAATTTGATCATCTAGTTGGATCTTTGATGTCTCATGAAGAAAGATTGAGAGATTGAATTGGGGAAAGTGATGAGAAAACTTTTTCCTCCAAATTACAAATCACATAGAATGAAGATGCCAACAGTAGCATAAAAATTAATCAAATCCAAGGTAGAGGCCAAAATTAGAATTACTCAAGAGGAAATAGAGGTAGAGGTGGTTTTTGAGGAAGAGGTGGTTTCAGAGGAAGAGGAAGAGGCCAATTTGATAAAATAAATATCCATTTTTATCATTGTAATAGGTATGGCCACTTTAATTATAAGTGTAGATTAAAAGAAGGTAATAATGATAAAAGCATTCATTATGCTCAAGAAGGTGATGAGAATCCTCTAGATAATTTGTTTTTATCTTATGAAAAAGCTGAAAATGTTTCTAAAGATGTTTGGTATTTAGATTCAGGATGTTCTAACCACATGTTAGGGAATGAAAAACTTTTTTCTATAATGGATGAAAGTTTTAAATCCAAGATCAAGCTTCGTGATGACAAATCATTGGAGGTTGCTGCAAAAAGAGCTATTCAAGTCCATACAAAATAAGGTATGAAGAGTGTTAAAGACATTTATTACACTCCAAAGTTAAAGCATAATTTGTTGAGTGTTGGACAATTATGTGAGAAGAATTATAAAGTTGTATTTGAAAATCAATAATGCATAATTTATGATAAGAATCAAGGAAATAGGGTGGTAACAGTTGTGCCTATGACAAAGAATAGGATGTTCCCATTGAAGTTTGGAGAACATAACAAGAACCTTGTAAATATGGCATATGAGTATAAAATTTGGTTGTGGCATCTTAGGTATGGGCATTTAAATTTTCATAGTTTGAAGATTCTAACATTAAAACCATTAGTTTCTGGTTTGCCTAAGGTTGAAGAGTACAAGAAAGTTTGTGAAAGATGTGCTAAAGGAAAACATGCAAGAGAGAAATTTCGAAAAGGTAATGCATGGAGGGCTCATTATCCACTCCAATTAGTTCATTCAGACATTTGTGGTCCTATGCAGACAAAGAGTTTGGGTAAGTTATCACATTTCATTACTTTATTGATGATTACACACGACAGTGTTGAGTTTATTTTTTGAAGACCAATGGTGAAGCTCTTGAGACATTCAAGAGGTTTAGATCCCTTGTAGAAAATGACAAAGGGTGTAAAATCAAATGCTTAAGGACTAATCATGGAGGAGAATTTTGTTCAAAACCTTTTCAAGGTTATTTTGATATGCATGGCATTAGAAGACAACTCACCACTGCATACACACCTCAACAAAATGGTGTAGCTAAAAGGACTAATCGTACAATGGTGGAGATGGCATGAAACACACTAAAAATAAAAGGATTAATCAATTCTTTTTGGGGAGATGCAGTTGCTACAATAGTATATGTTCTCAATCAGAGTCCCACTAGTGCACTTGACAAGATGACTCCGTATGAAGCCTGGTATGAGAAAAAGCTAAATGTTAATTATTTTAAAGTTTTTGGTTGTTTAGCCTATGTTCATGTTCTTGATCAAAAGAGGCAAAATTTAGATCCAAAAAGTGAGTAATGTATTTTTGTTAGATATAGTGAGGAAAGTAAGACTTACAGGTTATATAATCCTCTCGCTAATAGGCTTATTGTGTCAAGAGATGTGATTTTTGATGAAGGGGGAGTTTATGGTCATCAAAAAGGCCATATGGAGAAATCACAATCTGTCTTAAATGAAGTTATTATGGATGATATTGATCATGGGCAGCCCACTAATATTTCTATTCCAAGTGCTACAAATCCACCAAGTAACCCCTCATCTAGTTGTTCAATTCCAAGTGTACGTCCAGATTCAAGTCCTAGTTCTACAAGGAAGGTAAGAAGTTTGAGTGACATTTATCAAAGGAGTTCAAATCAAGCACATGAAGAAAATCCAAGAGGTGAGACACTTAATTTTGCTTTACTTACTAAGGCTGATTTTGAACCATCATGTTTTGAAGATGCATATATTAATGAAGTTTGGATGCAAGCAATGCAAGACGAGATGGATTCTATTCATAGGAATGACACTTGGGAGCTTAAAAAGCTTCCACATGACAAGAAGAAGATTGTTACCAAATGGGTCTACAAGACTAAGTGTAACAGTGATGGAAGTATTGAAAGGCATAAGGCAAGATTAGTTGCTAAAGGCTTCACACCGAAGTATGGCATTGATTATGAAGAGACATTTACACCAGTAGCAAGACAAGAGACCATTAAAATGTTGATTTAATTAGAAGCTCAAAAGAATTAGAGCATCCATCATATGGATGTGAAAGGTGCCTTCTTAAATGGGCACTTAGAAGAATAAGTATATGTGGAATAGCCATAAGGTTTTGAAGTGCAAGGAAAAGAAAATCATGTCTACAAATTAAAGAAGGCTTTGTATGGCCTTAAAAAAGCACCAAGAGCATGGTATGATAGGATTGATGGATATTTTAAAGAGAATGGCTTTCAAATAAGTAAGAGTGAACCTACCCTTTACTACAAATAAGAAGTTAATGATATTGTAATTGTAAGTTTATATCTTGATGACTTGTTGTATATGGGTAGCAGTTCTATGATGAAGGATGAATTCAAAGTTTCCATGATGAATGAATTTGAGATGAAATATTTAGGCCTCATGAAATATTTTTTAAGAATGGAGGTTTATCAAAGGGAGAATAAAAATTTTATTTATCAAACAAATTATGCTAAAGATATGTTGAAGAAATTTGATATTGTTGATTGTAAACCAGTCTCCACTCCAGTTGCTCATGGAGTTGTGTTGTGTAGAGATGATGGTGCTAAAAGAGTTGATAAGATAGCCTATATAAGTATTGTTGGAAGCTTAATGTTTCTAACTCATACAAGACCTGATATTACTTTCTCAATTTCACTTATTTCAAGGTACATGGTAGAGCCATCAGAAATACATATGAAGGTAGCTAAGAGAATTTTGAGGTATGTGAAAGGCACTATAGATTGTGGTATTCACTAATACACTTCTAAAAGGTTCAATCTTATTGGTTTTAGTGATTCTGATTGGGGAGGTAGTTTGGATGACCGAAAGTCAACATTTGGGAATTGTTTTTCTTTTGGTTCTAGTTTGATTACTTGGAGCTCAAAGAAGCAAAATATGGTTGCCCTTTCTTCTACAAAAGTAGAGTATGTTGCAGTCACTTTAGAAGGTACACTATGGCTTAGAAAACTTCTTGAAGAAATTAGAGATATACAAGTTTAGTCCATAGTTATTTTTTGTGATAACATTAGTGCTATTAAATTGGCCATGAATCCATTCCATCACAACAAGACAAAACCATTTGATATAAAGCATCATTTTATCTGAGATTTAGTGTAGATGAAGGTAGTAGAATTGAAATACATCAACACTAAAGAATAGTTGGTAGATATCTTCACAAAAGTAGTTGCAATAGATCAGTTTCTGACACTCAGAGATCAAATTATGAGCCCACTCAACATCAAGGAGTATGTTGAAAAGTGATGCTGAAGTGCAGTTCACTCAGTTCTATTTTTAGACTATTAGTGTAAATTTAGTTCACGTGAACAGTTTTTGTGGAGCTAAATTTAGATAGTTAGTTAATTTTTAGTTAATATATTTTTAGAAATAATAAAGCCTTAAAAAGGCTATAGTTAGTTTTAGTTGATATTACATACAAATTATTATTTAAATAAATTTAAAATATTTTATTTAATAATTAGAAAAGCATGTTCACATGCAATTCTATTAATACATTGTAATTGATCTTTATTTTCAAGAAGAAGGAGAATGATTCCAATTTTTGAAGAAGTATTTTTTATTTTTGCAATTCTTATTTCTTTTGTATTATCAAAAATAGGTAAGCAGAGGGCAGACATTGGGCCTTGGGGTCCAGATCCCTCCCCAACTTCACCTACACCTGAGATCATTGAGACTAATTTCAACATCTATGAAATGATCCTATACCCTCACCTTATGGATTAACTGAAGGAAGAAACACAATAGATGATGGTGGAGAACTATTTTCAAAATTTCCCTCTCCTTATTATAATCTTGGTTCAAATTCTTCTCCATTGAGAGATTGGGCAATAGGAGTAGATAGTCAATTTTTCATCATCCCTTGAACTGTATGACATCTAAAAGGGATTTATGCATCCATGGTATCATAATCAAATTTGAGTGAAATTGGAATCTAATGACTCCATCAAACAACCTGACGTAGCTAATCCAATGATTTCCAACACTTCCTTTGATTTTTACAAAGCCCATTTCTACAATTGTGGGATAAGCCTTATTCTAAGTTGATTTTTGGCATGGATGAAGAGATGACAATAAGATTCAATAGAGAAAATAAAGTTAAATGCTAGCTTGAAGTTGTTAGATATAATGTTTGGAGGCATGCTGACACCACTGTTAGTGCTACCGCTGATTCCCCTATCATGTTATACTGTATCTATTTTGTACCCCTTTCCATGAAAGAAACACAAATTGGAATATCAATTTTTTTTAGCCTTATGATTTGCACGACTCTATCACCATATTTATTTATTTATTAACAAATCTAACATTGTACTTTGGATGACATCATCCATTTGCCCTTTAATAACATGTAAAAGATTTGGTGCAATGAAAATAAATATAAATGAATTTTTCCTCATTTTTGTTAAGAAATGTGTAACTCAAGTTTTGGAAATATGTAAAAAAATTATGCACAAAAAATAATGATTCTGATTGATCCAAAATATAAAATTTAATCGAGGGTTAAAGATAATTGAAGGGTTTATTATACCCTTGTGTACCCTCTGGGACTAATAAACAAACTGATCAAAATGCTACAAGAGGTTGGATCGTGATGATGTGGAACACATGAGTGGGATTCAGTTTGCCAAATTTAACTAACTAATGTCCAATCTAGATCTTGACTAACATATGGTGTGAAGGTTTTGGTGCAGAATGTGAATGACTATCAATTGAAACCTAAAATTTGTGAGAAATTTCTTAATGTTGAAAATGCATTACAACTACAAAGACCATCATACAAACCTACATTACCAGAATGCAGACCTCCTTCACTATTGCATTCATGTGTGACCAGAATGCACTTTCCTAAGGTAAAGATGACTCTACTAAATCCTAATTCTCATAGGAATTTTTCATTTGATGTAAATGTATCAACATGTATATCAATTATAGGAATTTGGCATATGCTTTCAAAGTGATTGATGCTATGAGGAAATGAGATGATTTTGCATCGACTAGGTATCCAATACAATCAGTTCACCATTGCTGACAAAATCCCAGTCTAGGCCAAAATAAGAGCTTCTAAATGGGATATGTGGCAAGGTCTAATTTTTTTTTTTAAAAAATGACACAACTAGATGGTGTCTTAAGAGGTACAGTAAACAAGTTTATTCATGAAATGGATTTGTTGAAAAGACTAGGACCACAGACCTAGTTAATGATAGCATGGATGAGATGGCAAAGAAATAGGTGTAGGTCAAACTTCACAACTTTTGCAAATATTAGTTGGGTGTGATGGAATGACATGAGACGATGTATGATCTATAAATATTAAAAGGTTGATCCACAGATCATAAGGGAGAATGAATTTAATTGTCACAATAGAATTCAGATGTAGGGGATATTATAAGACCACACTACAAGGCTAATGGACTATTTGGTACATAAAAATTAGTAAGAGTAAAATGTCTTAGGAATCTCAAATGAACTATTTTTTTACCTCTTTTTTTGTTATATATTTTTTAATTCTTTATGTGATATAATAGAGCATATTAGAATAACAGAGTATTAACAAATAGCAATATAAGTCAACACCACCACCTATTAAAAAATAAAAATATAAGTCAACAACAAAAACTATTATTATTCAAAGATAAAAATATAGCATAATGATAAATACATAACATGAAGCCACTGGCTTTTGCTTCGATATATTCATGTAGTCTCAAGAAAACACACTCAAGACAATAGACCATTAGTTACAAATGAGGTTAGCTCCATCCCACTGTGGTCACCAAAATGGATCCTGATAAAAATTCAAGTAAAATAGATTTAAATGCAAATAATACCCGAATCTCTACAAAGATCTTGATATGAGAGAATTTAGAAGAGCAATTAAAATTTTAGATTGGAATTACCATCATTTTTCTCCTCATTTAGCTTCTCTCCAGGAAGTTCTAATGGTCTATCAAATGTAACTTGACCTAGATGTTTGAATTGTTTGCTAAATGGCCCAAAGACGAATGATTGGATGAGGCTGGTAGTGGCTTGGATGAATGCAAGGGAGCTTGGTATGGATGCAAGATGGCTATTGGAGGCTAAGGCAATTGAGACAACATGAATACAAGTTGTTTCCTTCTTCTTGATTGTCTCCCCATGCTTGGGGCATGCCTCTATTTAAAAAGGTCTTTGGAAGGTGCTAAAAGGGGTTTGAGAGGGATATTTTCCCTCTCTAATTTTGTATTTGAAGAGGAGAAGGTTCTAGAGGTGGAAAGCCTCTAGAACTTTTGAGAGGGAATATATTACCAATAAATTGATAAAATTAAGAATTTATGTGGAAATAGGGTTGTAGGGTATACCTGATTTTAAATAATTATAAAATTGGGAAAGTGGGATATTTCATAGGATTTATTGATTAAAAGGTAATTTTAATTAAGTGACGAGATTAAGCTCAATGCCAGTGAGTAGAATTAAGTGCATATAGTTCCTGTTATCACCCAAATTTTCACCATTGGAAGATTTTTCAATACTTCCAAATTTGAGGTAACATCAAGATAATCTTAGGCTATGGCTGACCTAATATGTGGATTGAATATCTAGGTTATATGGATAACTCCCCTTGATGTATCATTTAGGCTCATTCACTAATCTATCAACTTGTTAGGAAAAAAGAGAAACCTACTCTAATGGAGGTGATGCACCAAAACTAATTGACAACTACCAACTAGATGTATGTGCATATCAACCATGAAACTAACCTAAACACACACTACTCCTAATCTTCCTCTCTACATCAGCACTTCATATGGAGGTTGTAAAATATGTTTGGGTTAGGAGACTAATAAAGACGCCATAGAATGACACTAATGAGTAGACAATTCACTCAACCTTCAAACTTCACTTGGACACTTCACTTGGACACTTTACATGACCTACAAATAAGCTTTCAAACTCCATATGAGTGTTAGAAAAGGACATGCTAAGGAAGACTAAGCAAACACTTGACAAGATCAACTCATTATGTAAACATACTAAATATAGTCAAAGGAGGAGGTAATAAAAATATTTTTTCATTGATAAAAGTCATAAAAAATGGGTATGGATTCACCATACCCAGGTGGAGGATGAAAACAAATCCAAACAAGGCTTCTTAAATAAAGAAAATGAGAATATAAGAAAGAGAGAGGCATAGAAGAGAGTCATGACAAGTGTCTAGAATCTATGGCAAGGGTTACAATCAATAATGGAGTTATTAAATAGTCACATAACACCGTTAATGACATTTTTTTCTGTCCTAAATATGCCTTCCTCTTCCAAATGGCATAGTAGTTTGTCCACTTGCTTGACACCTCTTGCTTCCTCAAACTATCTTCTTGTTGGCTTAGAAGGTGACAAGTGGCACTTTTTATCATCAATTCATGTTTAAATAATATCTCCCCTTGTTATTGACACCTTTTATTTGTTTTATAATCTCCTAATACTAACATTGAAATGATGATTATACCTCTTAGGTGTTTTAAAACCCAATTTGTCTTAAAACACCTATCTTGCCCAAATTGATCAAATGTTGATTTCACCTTTATGAGTTTAATATATATTCATATATGTCATTTATTAGTCATATCATCACTAAATAAACTCATTTTCATTGATCAAATACTCTCCAAGACTTCATTTTGCACCCTAAATTCTCACTTACCTTCAATTCCTTATGGCCTAGAAAACAAACAAAGCTCCTTGTGTAAGACAATGTAAAAATGATATTATAAAAATAATCATGGATTTGAGTACCTAATATTCCCTTAGATCTTTTTAACAAATTTTATATCCATATCCTGAGTATACGTACACTTATTCACCTATTTTCTCTCTCTAATTAGGTCTCAATTTGGCCTTTAGCCCTAGAAACTGAGATTTGGCTCAAATTAACTCCCACACATGTTAAACCCAAAATAATTATTTGATTCACTTTTTAGACCCTATGACCATGTTCCATGTCAAATTTGAGGACCTTAGACCTTGTACGTATGTGTGAACCATGAAATGGATAAAACCTTAGCCTAAGTGCTTGTACATGCATGAGAGAATATAAAATTAGTTTCTCAAGAAGTTTTCAAGTTATAATTCTTTAAAATATGTTTTTAGGCTTGAAACATCATCATAAAACTCAACCTACTGAGGACAATCTCTAGATTTGTACTTTTATGTCTATAGATAGATTTCTTGACTAAGAAAATAGTGATTTTCTCCCTTTTTGACCCATTTATTGACTTGAATGGCTCAAAGACATTATTAGGAGACCTATATAAGTTTATATAAGATTAATTAACCTATATCCAATATTTATAGGCAATTTACATGGTTTGGAGACCATTCTTTACCCTGCACTCTCCCAATGAGCCTATAACCATGTCTTTAAGATAATTACGTATAGTTTATACCTTGCACATGACAACCAAGGGTATAGGAGTGTGATAAAAATATTTATTAAGATCACTAAATTAATTTTTAGGTAATTAAAATCAACCTTAGGCACGTATAATGACAATCTCCTCAAATGGGTCATTTGAATGTTTCTTGGAAGCCTCTAAGTGCCTTGCACGCTTAAGGATTGTACATAAAGCTCAGGTCCTAAATGATCAAAACAATTCCATGAATCATTAGTTAATAATTGTTCCATATTATTATTAATATCTCAAAGTCACCATGCATCATTTCATGAAATATGTGAACATCTCAAACTTCTTCTTGAGTTGGCAGAGTATGTGCACGAGATGGAGAGATAGGTTTTAGGCATGATCAGTTGCCTTGATGTTTGGTTTTGAATTAAAAACACATTTGGGAGGTATTTATAATACATCATGACCCATTTAAATATTATTATTACCCATATTTTTCTCTAAACCTGTTGTATCTTCCATTAGTTTATACTAGAGTTTATGAGCACACTAGCATTCTTGAGCCTAATAGCCTTTGTTATCCCTTTTTACTCATTTTTGAGGAGTTCAAAGCTTCATAGAATTATTACTTGAATTAATAATCACCTTCCTATGGAATATATTTTTCTAATTTACCCTCAAACATTTAATAACTTGTATGTATCTATGCATTTCTCACACAACCCTATGCGTGCAGTGTTGGTTCCTTAACTATTGGTCATTGAGATGGGTCTGTTGGAGTTCTAAAGTGAGACTCCAACTCATTTTTTAGTTTTCATACATATTAAATACATCTCATACTATCTTTAAAACTTTCTTTAACATTCCTTCAAAACCATACAACTGATGTTATCTTCACTTATGCTCATGATAGGCCTGATTGTAGGTTTATGAGACTGTAGGGTTGTAAGTTGAAAATATACCTCATCCTATCAGTACTATAGGCACCTTGGGGATTTGAAAAATATTTTAAATATTTTATTCTTAATATTTTTTGTCTCAAAAAATCATCCTTGACATGTGTTGATCTCTTCTTCAAAGTGGCACAAGAGACCATTCACTTTACTTACTATGCAATCATCCCTAAAACTACCTCTATCAGCTCATCAACATTGATTAACACCTTGATACACATTTTATACCTCAATAAACTCATTATAACTTCCTTTACACCTTGATAACTTATTCTATAGTTCTTAAAAATATCATTATGACCTCATGTTGGCCAGCTAGGCTTGTAAGGCACTTAGGCTCATTTTACTTGCTACTAGCCATTAGAATGACCATGAGACATCCTTAGAAATATGAATCCAAGTCGATGAGCATATTTTATGGTTTTAAATCCATGTTATGCAATTATTCAGATCAAATGGGCTAGTTCAATCCCTCTTTAATGACCATATCATATCGCCTTTTTCTCACAAGCACCTTATGACTGTCTTGTATTTCAAACATGTAGAAGCACTTTTAAGTAAAATGAGTGATTTTTTAGATGTAATGGGATGTGAAAAAACAAAATAAAACCTTATTTCATGGTCTTAACCTGTTCAACATGATTAAAAACTTATTTTTTTGCTTGAAATCTCTACAAAACATAGTATTTCACATGTTCGTATAGGTGATTGTACCATAAAATTTATGTATAGGCCCTTCATGAAGTTTATAACATGATATAAGTGTTTAAATGGAAACTTAGATGCATTTGGAACCATTTATTTCCTTTTTCTCTCCTCAAGTTGATATTAGGGTTTAAGAAGGGTTTTGAGTGAGTTAGGTTCTTAACGTTTGTTCTTAGAGGTTACCCCTTGTATCTAAGAACTAATGGAACTAAAATAAATTAAAATCACCCCCAAAACATCCTTGAAGAGGATTTTACCACATGCACCTTGTCTATACATTTGTGAGAAAATGAAGTTGTCATTTGAACTATTGTAAACTATTTTAGGAACTCAAGAGAAGTTTGGATGCATTTGTTGCCTTCTTAAGACCTGTAAAAGCTTTATAAACTTGGAGATTACCTAAGAGATGTGGATGAATATTCATACATCCATTTAAAGTTGAATATGAACTCCTTTTTCCCATACAAGCACTCAAACTAGATTTTATCTTATTTTCCATTTAAAAGTACCTTTGGAACCTTATGAGATGCAATTGAGATCAACATATGTCTAATGACCTCACAGAGATGAAAAACATCTTGTTAATACTTATTCAATATTTAAAAAACATATTTACCATTTAAATTAATTCTTCATACAAGATTAGTGCCTTGAGAAGGCTTGATTTGGACACAATGGAAATCTAGGTTTCTCCAAAAAACATAAAAATGCTAAAATACCTTAATTTCTCCAAAAAAGTTTAACGAGATTTAAAATAATTGACAAAGTGAAATTACTAACATGAAATACCATATACCATCTTTAAACATCATTACATACCCCTAAGACCCAATAGACTAACTCTGAAGGCATTAGAATGCTTGAAGAAAGACACTACCTTAAACAATGCTAACAAAGTTAACAAATCTTCATTAGGACCTTGAAAATTGTGATATTCAAGTTTGAAACTAGGGTTGAATTTTATTGGCTTGAGGGAAAAACAATAGTACACAATTTAGTGATTCATAGGGGTAGCATGATTGTTATGTTAAAAGACTAGTAGCCTTGTCTTTCCATTGGGAAATAGAGTCACTTGCACTTTACTACAAACCTGATTTAACCTTAACTTTGGATGTAAGAGTCTTGAAAAATTAAATATAATTGATTTACCCTCCCAAACCCAAAAATACAAAGGAAAACACACACAACAAGATGAAAATAAGACACACACCACACTTGTGTTATGAATCACTTTGGAAAAACAACAAAATAAACAACCTACTATGTACAAACTAGCCAACAAAGTTTGATCCTCTTGGATCAAAAGGGAAAATTCTGAAATAATCTTATTCATGTGATGATCAAGGATGTGAAACATGATACCTCTTAGACCTTTATTATTTTGGGCTCCTCTACTTATTGATTTCCAATCCTCTTGGCATACTTTCAAGTGGATCATTAACATCAAATGTAATCGTAATGAACACAAATTTATATTGACCTTCAACACTTACCCCATATTAATGTTCCATGTTAGGATAGCTCTCTAGTGTTACTATGGCTACAATTTAAACTTTTGATGACTCATTTTAATTATGACTTTCAATGTTTTCACTTTTATTAGTTTCTTCTTGAACATGTTCACTTGAAAGTGTAGGTCTATCATCCAAAAATCAAGCAAAAATTTTGAAGCTCTTCCCAAAAGGTAGCTTCCTCTTGGTCATTTGAAAGGATGCCAACCTCAATCTCATTTATGTCATTCTCTTAAGGAACAATAGGCTCATTAAATTATTTAATTGAACCATGGTCTAGTTTATTTTGGAATCTTTAATCTCTATCACTTGCTCATAATACTCAATAGGGATAATGACCAAAGTGTATTCATGAAAGCTTACCTCATACTTAGTTGCAACATCACTCAATAACACCATGTCATCATTATATCCTTCAAGATATACCTCATGCTCCATCCTATTAGTCTTCTCATATTTTTCTTCAAGAGATTCAATACTATTGAACACTTTAAGCTCTCCCATGAAGACATGGTAAAGTTGCTACCATGACTTCTCTTCATCTTTCTTATCAAGGACTATCACTACTTCTTCATGCTTACATGGAACTATAGATTGATAATGTATATCTTACTTAAGGCTACTTCTTGATGGTTCCATTATAATCAAGTCCTCTAACTCTTTTTTTATATAATAGATAGGATCATCATCTTCAATGATGTAAGGCACTTCAAAGAAAAGATTTATCTTTTCTTGGTCATTTTAACACTCCTGAAGATTCTCCAAGTGCACCTCAACTACTATACCTTTATTCATGACTATCATGTCATCATCCACTCTCTGTTAATGTTTAAAACTATGCCAAACCTAACTCTTGTCTGATTTTATAGTATAATGAAGACTACCAATGGTAAGCTTCTCGTCATATTTATTCATAACATCTTCTTCACCTCCTTCTTGAGGCTCTTTTGTAGCTGAAAACCTCATTTTCTACCTTCAAAACCATATGCTCGTTTTTACAAAAGGAGGGGGTGGGAGGGAAATATAACTCATATGTTTGAAACTCGATAATATATCCATACAACTTAGGATTTTAGGTTTAGGCTTATTGGAAGATTTGTTGAGAGGATCGTGAAGAAGATGAAAATAATTCATTGGCTTGACTTATAACACCTTCTCTCTTTCTTGGTATTGGATGGTCATAAGAAAAGAATCATTCACAAGGGTTAGCATGATGTAATCAGGAATCATAGTCCAAGAAGGCTTCCAATATGGAGTGATCTTGGGTTCTAGAGGAAGGGTGGGTGTAGCTTGAAGGAGACTTGGAACCCAAGGAGGTTGAATAGGAGTAGGAGAAGGTATATTGGAAAGATGTGATTGGATTTGTTACTTTTCCCATCTCACTAACCTATTATCCATACATTAAGTTATGTCTCTTATTTTTAGCATTTCACTTGTTAGGACATGTTCATTTTCTCTTTCAAACAATGTCCACTCCCCCCTTACAAAATTTAATATTCTATATTTTGAAAGAGGTTGATAAGAACAAGATGACCAAGCTCAATTCTTGCATCCATATTCTTCTTTACTATTTCATTCTTTTGAATTTTCATGAGCAACTGAGTGTCCTTTTCTTTCCTAGCTTGAACTTGCCTAGTTATAGATTCTTCTTCAAATATCAACTCTTGATAATATACAAAGGTCTGATATTCAATTTCTTCATGTTACTTATTTTATTATCTCATTCTGTTGTTCTCCTCCATTTTCTTCTCAATATCAACAATCATATTTTTAACACCTTTTTTAGGTTAAATAAGAAGATAATGACCTTGCCAAGGTTGTTTGAAAGTATGCATAGGAGTAGGATGGGAATAAATGATATGAAAAGGTTGATATGTTTCTAGAGGGATACTTGAGGAGAAGTCATGAACATCATCAATCTGATATGAAGAATATGCAAGTGTAGGATATGCATTTTCACCAAATGGAGATTGAGAATACATACCAATTTCATATTTTTGGGCACTTGGACTACTTATGCCATCTGTAGTTCATTTAGAGTCACCATTGATGTTTTTTGAATGCCTCCAAAGCCTGATATGTCCAAGGACAACAACAAAAATTATTTAAATACTTTAGAACTTTGTCCCACTGGGCACGCTAGAACTGTTATCACCCAAATTTGCACCCTTAGAAGATTATTTAAGCCTTCCAAATTTTTGGTAACATGGATACAATCCTAAGTTATTGGTGAACAAATAGGTGGATAGAATCTCTAAGTTATATGGATATATACCCTTGATGTATCACTTAGGATCATTCATTAATTTATCAAATTGTTAGGAAAAGAGATAGAATCCTACTCTAATGGAGGTGATGCACCAAAACTAATTGACCACTACCAACTAGTTGCATGTGCATATCAACCATGAAATTAATCTAAATAGAAAATAATCCCAATTTGCCTCTCTACATCAACATTTCGTTATAGAGGTTGTGAAATATTTTTGGGTTATGAGTACTAATCAAGAGGCCATATAATGACACTAATGACTAGACAAATCCCTTAACCTTCAAACTTCACTTAGAAACTTCACATAACCAACAAAGAATCTTTCAAACTACATATGAGTGTTAGAAAAGGATAACATGTCAAGGAAGACTAAGCAAACACTTGACAATATCAACTAGTCATACACACATACTAAGTATAGTGAAAGGAGGAGGTAAAAATAGTAGTTCCTCATTGATTAATGGCATATAAATGGGCAAGTATTTTCCATACATAGGTGAAGGATGAATATAAATTCAAATAAGGATGCTTAAATAGAGAAAATGAGAGTATAAGAAGGAGAGAGTAATAGAAGAGAGTCATGACAAGTGTCTAGGATCTATGGCAAGAGTTAAAATAAATAATGGAGTTATGAAACAATCTCATGAGACCTTTAATGCCATATTTTTCTCTCTCAAAGATTCTTTACTCTTCCAAATGGCATAGGAGTTTGTCCACTTGCTTGACACCTCTTGTTTCTTCTTCAAATTATCTCCTTCTTGGCTTGGAAGGTGAAAAGTGGCATTCTTTATCATCAATTCATGTTTAAATGATCTTTTCCCTTGTTTTTGATACATTTTATTAGTTTTAGAATATCCTAATATCAACATTGTAATGATGATTACATCTCTTAAGTGTCTTGAAACCCAATTTGTCTTACTATGCCTATCTTGCCCAAATGGATTAAATATTGATTTAAAATTTATGAGTAAAATATATGTTCATGGATGGCATATATTAGTCATACAAGAAATAAATCAACTAATTCAAACCCATCAAACACTCCCCAAGACTTCGTTTTACACCCTAAGCTCTCTTTTGCCTTCAATTCCTTATAGCCTTGAAAACTGATAAGATAATTGTGTAGGATAATGTATGAATTATCTTGGAAAAATAATAAATGTTTTGAGTAAAAATTATCCCATTACATATATGTAATAAATCTTATGAACAAAACCTAAGTAGAAGTACACCGATTCACGTATTTTTTCTCTCTAATTAGGCCTCTAGGCCTAGAAACTGAGATTCGGCTCAAATTAATTCCAACACATGTGAAAATCAAAATAATAATTTTATTAACTTTTATGACTCCATGAAAATTCTATATGTAAAATTTTAGGACCTAATACCCTATACGAATGTGTAAACCATGAAACATCTAAAACCCTAGCGTAGATGCTTGTACATGCATGAGAGGTGATTGAAGTAGTTTATCAAGAATTTTTAAAGTTATAATGATTTTAAATGATATATTTAGGCCTGAAACATCATAATACAATTCAAACTATTGAGGAGAGGCTCTCCATTTGTACTTTTAGGTCTATAAATAGACTTCTTGACTAACAAAATAGTGAATTTCTCCCTTTTTGACCCACTTAGTGACTTAAGTGGCTCATATACTTTCTTAGGAGACATGTATAAGTGTTTATAATATTAGGTAACCTATATAAATTGTTTATAGTCCTTTTTATTTTCTTTGGAGACCATTATTTACCTTGCACTCTCCCAAATGAGCCCACAACCATGCTTTTAAGATAATTCCATATAGTTTCTACCTTGCACATGCCAACTGAAGGTATGAGAGGGTGATAAATGGAGTTATGAATATAAAAAAAATAATTTATAGGTCATTTAAATATACCTTAGTCACTTATAATCACAATCTCCTCAATCATGTTGTTTGAAGGTTTCTTGGCACCTTTTGAGTGCCTTGCACACTTAAGGATTGTTCATAGAGATCAGGCCCTAGATGAACAATACAATTACATGAATCATTAGTGAATAATTATTCACTCATATTAATAATAAATTAGGTCACCATGTATGCCTTAATGAAACATGTAAACATCTCAAACTTCTTCTTGAGTTGGCTGACTGTGTGCATGAGATAGAGAGGTAGGTTTTAGGCATGATCAATTGTCTTGAAGTTTGGTTTTGATTTAAAAAAAATTTATGTAGGTATGTATAATAAATAATTACCCATTTTAATATTCTTATTTCCACTCTTCTTCTAAAAACCTACTACAACTTTCATTAGTTCATACTATAGTTTATGAGCACACTAGTATTCTTAACCCTAATAACCTATGTTAGCCATTTTTCCTTACTATTGAGGAGTTAAAAACTTCATATAATTTTTACTTAAAGTCCCAATCACATTTATAGGTCCTATATGTTTCTAATTTACCCTCAAATATCTAAGAACCTATAAGTATCTATGTATTACTCATACAGGCCTATGTGTGCAATGTTGCTTCCTTGACTGTTGGTCATTGAGATGGGTCTGTTGGAGTTATAAAGTGAGTCCCAAACTCAATATTTAGTATTAATAAAAATTAAATACATATCATACTATAAAAATTTCTGTAACATTCTTTCAAAGCCATACAATTTATGTTATCTTCACTTATGGTCATGACAAGCCTGACTGAAGGTTTATTAGACTCTTGGGTTGAAAGTTTACAATATACCTCTTCCCATAAATACTCTAAGAACCTTGGGGATTTGAAAAATATGATAAATAGTTTATTCATATTCTTATTAATCTAAAAAAATCTTCCTTTACATGTGTTGATCTCTTCTTGTGATTGCTTCTTTAAAGTGACACAAGAGACCATTCACTTTCCTTACTATGCAATCATCCATAAAACTACCTCTATCAACTCATCAAAATTTATTGACACCTTTATACACCTTTAAAACCTTAATAAAATACTTATGACCTCCTTGACATTTTTCTAACTTGGTTTTTAGTCGTTAAGAATATCATTATGACCTCATGTTGGCCAACTAGGCTTGTAAGTCACTAAGGCTCGTTTTACTTGCTATTAGCCATTATAATGGCCATGAGACCTCCTTAGAACTATAAAATTAGGTTGATGAGGATTTTTTATGGTTTATAAGACATGTTATTATAGTTTTTAGATCAAATATTCTAGTTTTGTCCCTCTTCAGTGACCATATCAACTTTCTCTCACAAGCACCTTATGACTATCTTGCATTCCAAACCTATAAAATCAATTTCAAAGGAAAATGAGTGAATTTTTGGACCTGAGGGGGTGTGAAAAAAACCACAACACCTTCCTCCATGATATTAACCTATTCAACATTCTCAAAACTTTATTTTTTTTCTTGAAATCTCTATAGAACATAGTATTTCACATGTCCATACAAGTGACTGTATCATCAAATTATGTGTAGAGGACATTCATGAAGTGAACATGATATATTTGTTTCCATGGAATATTAGATGCATTTGTATCCATTTATTTCACATTTTTTCTCATCAGGTTGATATTAGGGTTTAATAAAGGTTTTTGAGTGACTTGTGTTTTTAATGTTTATTCATAAAAGTTACCCCCTATATCTAAGAACCAATAAAATTTCTAAAAAATGAGATAATACCCCTAACATCCTTGAATATTATTTTACCCCATGCACCCTATCATAACATTTGTGAGTAAACGAAGTTATCATTTGAATTGCAAAAAAATATGTTTATCCCCTGTATCAGTCCTCCTTTCTCTTTCTACATGGCTTTGATACCACTGTTAGCTCTAGAGGCAATGGAACAATAACTGATAAACTACATTTTAAGTAAAGATTTCATAAAAATGTGAGCTTGTATTATTTTGAGATAGTTTTTACAAAAAGGGTGAAAATTTGAATAAGGTTTTCATGGGGTGGTTATGGGACCGACTATTTCATGTGAACCAACTAAAAACTAACAAGAAATAAAATAAATTCTAATATAAACCTAAAAATTCATAATTTAAATGTGATTAGATCAACCAACCCAACATAAATTACTCTCCTTTGCCTAAAAAACCCTAGGTATGCTTGTGAGGGCTAGAAAATTGAAAAAGTGAGGAAATTGTAATGAGATAAGCTAGCCCCAATCACCGTCATTTGATGATTGAATATTGCCTACATATTTGATACTTGGATGAGGGAAATTAAACCACATGTAGTTCTCCTACCTAGTGTGATTTTACAATTGTGCTCCTTCATTATAGGTATGTAACCAATGATTTGGATTTGATACTTGAAAATGATTATTTTTAATTGGGTTTAATGTACTTATGACTTGGATTGTGACTATTCCTAGTGATATATTCATAATTTGAGAATAATAGGGTAGATTTTTTTATGTGAAATAATTTATAGATTTGTTCCAGATAACTATCTAGTCCCCTTTGAATTATACCTTGATTTATTTATATACAAGTCCAATTGGGTAATTTATCATGCCACTAACACACTAACAAAATTGACTGATCCTAAGGTGGGAGTTAATTTTATAAAATATTCATTGTTAGGAGTGGGTCAATACAGACCAGATCGAGTCAGTTCGACTTATGATACTGAAAAAAACTAGTAAAACAAACCTATGTATAAGAGGATTAAATTAAGAGTCTGATGATGTTTGTACAAGATATTTATAAATTTTACGACAAGTAATGATATTATTGAAGGTTTTTAATAGTATAATGAAAGTGTTAAATCATAAGATAACATGTGAGTATGAGAGAATGACAGATTTGGTCCTTGTTTGAGTGCTCAAGTCATGTGTGGTAAATTTGTGTTAAGCTTAGCATTTTTAAGTACTAAAGACTATATTTTAGTATCTATAAAAAGAAATAAGTTATAATGCATGCATGTATCATCCACAATACCATAAATGTCATGAAATTACACTAACATAGATTTTTTGCTTGGGTTTCCAAGAACCCAAAAAAATTTAATCTTCTTTTTACTAGATAGATTCTTCAAGATGGAACTCATTATAGAGTTTAAGAAGAATAGTGATGATACCCATATTTAAAATATATTTTTCAAAGAGATTATTATATTGCATGAATTTCCAAGGAGTTTTTTGTTAGTTAGGGACACTATATTTAGAGGGCATTTTTATAGGTCTTTATGGAAGAAACTGGGTGCCAATTTGATTTTTAGCTCTACATAACTTTCACAGATTAATGGGAAAAAATAAGTAGTGAATAAGAGTTGGGAAATTTATTAAGGTGATCTATTGGTGATAAATCCAAATAATGGGATTTGATACTATTGCAAGAAAAAAATATAAAATTATTTAGTGAACATGACCACTAGTAAAACACCAATTCAAATTGTGTACATGGATACATTCCAAGGGGTGCAATAGAAATGTTAAATACCAAGGATATGGGTGTGAAGAGTTTAAAATCTATAGATTATACATAATTCATGTATGATTTGCATCAAAAAGTGAAGGAAAAACTTGAACAAAGCAATCAAGGTTATAAATAGCATGCCAATAAAAAAATGGATAAATAATTCCATCTTAGGCACTTAAAGCTAACTCATTTTAGAAAGGATATGTTCTTGAAGGGAACATATAACAATTTTAAGTGGAAAAAAAAAAGACCTTGGAAAGTCGTAAAGATTTTTTTTTCTAATGTTTATGAGCTAGAATTTCCTAAACGGATTGACATATCCAAAATTATAAATATTAGTGAAGTGTATACCTTGAATGAGAAAGAGGCAACCTATAAGAAATAAGGATATGGTATACATAACACAAAATATAAATAACATATAATATAAAAAGAGAAAGAATAAAATGAATCAATTATTGACTCAAGGGTTGTCAAAAACACTACAAGAAATGAATATGTTGGATACATGGTGAAGTGGAAAACCTGAGTGGATGAGGATTCCACATGTATAAATTTGACTAAGATTTATATTTTATGATTTTATTTTTATAAATATATCTTAGAACAATGAGAAAGGGCTCAAAAATTTATTTACCCAAGGATTTTGATGTAAGGGCACCCACGAGAGTATGGGTAATCCTCATCACTAAGATTATTTTTACATTTTATTTCAATAATATTTTAATAACTCACTAACCTTTTTCCATAGCCATAAAGGATCAAAATGTTAATTTCAATCTGAAACTCAATCACAAATGACTATTGTGTGTTCTTTTTATTGGACTCTATAGTCCATTGTCTCTACATAGTCATTTTGAGGTAACATCATTAAAGGTTGGGCCAAATGAATAAGATGTAGGATTTGTATAGGTATATTATTAAAGTGTATCATGTTCATGTGCAATTAATGGAGCAAGAAAAACAAATGTGTTTCAAGATGGTGTAGCCTCACTGCCACCTACAAACACTGATGAAACTCTTAAAAATCTTCTTTTGTTCAAATCATTTGTTACAGTCATGACTTTTCATAAGACATGGATTTTCACTTGAGTTTAAGACATGAAACTATGAATAAGGGTTTACACATTCAAATAAAAAATTAGATACTTTATACATAAACTATATATACTATCACATACTAGTTACACCTACATAAACCCACTTGATAGATCAAAGAAAGTGTAAGAGTTCATAAGACCATGTTAGACTAGTGGGAGGCTTAAAGCTTGTAGCCTTTTTTGACTGAGGTTCCTTCATAGTTTCCCTTATACTATTGATATTATAGAATAGATAGGTGATCTGAGTACCCATTAACAATTATAATGACATATGATAAAATAGAGTATGACATATTTGTATGGACTTGTCCTTATATGGACTATAACATACCTAATTAAGCCTCTAAAGGCTCTATTTAGGTGGTGAGATAAAGAACTAAATATAATAAAGGATCAATATTGTCACAAAAGGTATAAAGATGCATAATAAGATTATTCAACATTAATTTTGATCAACCTTCACCCTTATACCATCCTCAAAACCTCATTGTGATAGTCTATATAGACCTATACGGTTAGATTATGAATAGAGTTTGGAAAGTTTACCTACCTAAAGAGTTATGGTTTGAAACTTATGATAGTTTAAGAATGTATGGAGAGTTTAAAATTTTCAAAAATTGACAATTTTTCACCATATGCATTTGTTATACTAGGAAGCCCTAATTTGGGCTAGTATGTATAGAAATTAACCTACAGAATAAACCAATGATTGTCAATACTAAATTTTTTTAATCTTATTTTACCTTACTCTATAACCCTGGGCACTCAATGAAATAAGTCCTTACAGTTGACTGCCATTTTATGAGCTTACTGCCATGTATGTTCTACACATGTAGTCTATAGAAAAGTGATAACAAAACACACCAAAATTGCTAATTTTCATTTCAATCTCCTTATCCACAATATATTACATCATATTCCTCCTATTGGGTTGAGAAAACCAAGTAAGAAGCAAACATTACAAAAACAAACCAATAGTTTTCCTATTCTAGCTTCATGCAAACCAACGCTTGGAATAGGGCCAACAAACGTTTTCTAAAAAAACAAGATCTTAACAAGATATATATTGTTTCAATAGACTTTTGTGACCATAATATTCTTTATATAACCATTTTTTACAACAAATCCTAACCATTTGGCCTTTATATAAGATTTAGGCCTTATTACAAGATGAAAGAGCATAAAGTAAATTTGAATATTTAAATTACCTAATTTTGGAGGGAAATTGACTTAACCATAAATAGACACTCTAATCTATACCAAGGACCTTTAAAACACTACTAAAACTTGTGAAGATGATCTTGCATCATTCTACCAAGGGGAAAAAGAATCTATCTTCACATGTTATTATTCTTCATCAACTTCTCCATGCTTGTGCTTAGCTTATGGATGTCATGTTTAGTTAGCCATGTTGCATCTTCAGCTGGTAAGTTCTTCCACTTGATCAGGTACTAGAGATACTCTTTATCTCTTGTCTTCTTCACCACTTTCTTATCCAAAATGTTCTCAATCTCTTTTGACACTTCTTTGGGTAGTTGTTTCCATTGGAAGGCTTCATCAACTTCCATTTCAAACTCTTTAGCTGGTTGTTCTCCACCTTTATATGGGTATAGGTACAAAAAATTTAATATTTGAGAGATTCCAATCTCTTTTGGTAGTTCAATCTCATAGGCATTGTTAGATAACTTCCTTACTACCTTGTATGGACAAATTTTCTTCACTTTCAGCTTGTTATACTCCCTCTTAGGAAATCTTTCCCTTCTAAGGTGGGAAAGAACCAGGTCTCCCATACTAAAGATGACCTTTCTCCTCTTTTGATCAGATCTTAACTTGTATTTGATGGTACTTTATTCAAGCTTCTTCTTTACTTGTTCATGCAAATCTTGCATTACATTGGTAAACTCCTCAGCATTAACACTTCTTGCTTCCATCTTGCTTATATTTATTAGTTCATATACACCTCTAGGATGCATTCCATACAAGATTTGGAATGGAATAATTCTTGTACTTATGTTAGGAGAATCATTATATGAAAATTCAACTTGTGCAAGTACAAGATTCAATTGTTTTGGTTACATACTTACCAAACTCCTCAAGATGTTGCCAAGGCTCCTATTGACAAATTCAATTTTCCCATCAGTTTTTGGATGGTACACTAAGCTGAAGCTCAAATGTGTTCATAAATTCTTCCACAAGGTCTTCTAAAATTGCCCAAAAAACTTGGTATCCCTGTCAGAAATAAGGCTCCTAAGGAGCCCATGAAACCTTACAATTTCTTGAGAGAATAGATTGGTCATGTTAGTAGCATCACTTGTCTTTGAATAAGGAATGAAATGAGCCATCTTTGATAACCTATCAACCAATACAAATATAAAATCATGACCTCTTTGAGTTCTTGGCAACCCAAGTACAAAGTCCATACTTATTGAATCCCAAGGCTTGTTGGGAATGGGTAGTGGTTGGCACAAACCTGCATTTTGAATGCTTCCCTTGGCATGTTAGCATGTCTTTCACCTCTCAATTTTTTTTTAAAAATCAAAATTCATACCCGACTAATATTAATGAGCACTAAATTGTGCTTGTGTCTTATTTTATCCAAAATGTCCCGCCAAGCTGTCACTATGTTTCTCCTTCAGCAAATTCTCTCTCATGGAACTCTTGGGTATGAATAGTTGGATACCATTGAAAAATAGACCTTTTTGAATCATTAATTCTATCCAAAGACTCCTATCGTCCCCTACTGGATTCTTACAAGCTTCATAACGTGCCTTGAAATCTAGATCTTCTTTGTACAACTATTTCAAATCATCAAAACCCAAGATACTTACTTGAGACTCCTACATGATTAGATTCCTTTTAATTAAATCATCTACAACATTTTGATATTTTCCTTTCTTATGATTAATATTAAAAATAAAACTTTTTAATAACTCAATCTATTTGACATTCTTTTGACTCAACTTACTTTGATTACTAATTAACTACAAATCATAGTTATTTGTGAATGAAACAAATTCTTTAGGAAAAAGATAATTCCTCCACTTCTTAAAATATTATACAAGAGCATAGATATCCTAATCATAATTTGAATATCTCTTCTTATCATCACTTAGTTTTTCACTAAAGTATGCCATGGGTTTCCTATCTTGACTTACTGCCACCTATGGTAATTTGACTAGCATCACATTCCACTTGAAATAGTTTATTGAAATCAGTTAAGGTTAGGATTGGTAATTTAGCTACCTTATTTTTAAATAATCTAAAACTTTTATCAGTAACCTCAGTCCAATAAAAACTTATCTTATCACCCTTGATTGTATCTATCATTGGAACAACAATCCCACTGAAATGTTTTATGAACTTCATATAGATGCTAGCCAAACCATGAAATGTTATTACCTCAAACGTTATCATAGGTGTATGATACTCAATTATTGATTTTATATTCTCCTTATCCATCTTTAAACCTTCCTTTGAAATCAAAAATCCTATGTAGATCAATTTTGCCTTCATAAAATTGCACTTTTTCACATTGATTAGTAATTTCTCTTTGTCTAGTTTACTTAATATCATCCTCAAATATTTAAAATGATATTCCTTAGTTTGAATAAAAACAAAAATATCATCAAAATATACTATTACAAACTTTCTAGTGAATTCCTTGAATACTTCATTCATTAGCCTCATGAAGGTGTCTGGTGAATTAGTTAGCCTAAATGTCATGACTAACCACTCATAGAGTCCATCATTGGTATTGAAGGCTATTTTACATTCATACCTTTTTCTTATCCTAATCTTATGGTACAAAATTTTCAAGTCTATCTTGGAAAAATATGCATCTCCACTCAAACAATCAAGTAAATCACCAATTCTAGGCATTGGGAATCTATTCTTGATACTAGTCTTGTTGATTGCTCTAGACTTTGTACACATCCTCCAACTCCCATACTTCTCAAGAATCAAAAATTTAGGAACATAACAAGGACTTATACTATCTCTTACCAATCCTTTGTTCAAAATCTCTTGGACTTGTTTCTTGATCTCTTCATTCTCTCTTGGTGTTAACCTATACGCAGCCTTATTTGGTAGATTAGCACTTGGAATCAAGCATATATGATGGATAATACCTCTCAATGGTGGTAAATCATATAAAAAAATATCAATGTATTCATTGAACATGTCTTGAATCTCTAGAGGTAAATTAGTTAACTTGGTGCTAGTGACTACATTTCTTGGCTTACCAATCACGTCAAAGTTTACCTCCTCCTTCTTCATTTGGTGTAGAAACTCATTACCAATCATGATAATCACTTTATATTGTTTTTATACAACACCAATATCCTTTTATTTCAATGGTGTGAATGTGTGTTTCAACCCATCCTTCTCAAATGTGTATGTATTGTTCCTTCCATCATGCATGGCCTTCCTATCAAACTGCCAAGGCCTTCTAAGAAATATATGGAATACATCCATGGGCATAAAATAACATAAAATATGATATCTATATGTTACAATCTAAAATTATACTTTACATTTTTCAATTACCAAGATTTTATGTCCCTTTTGCAGCCAAGATACTTGATATGGTGTAGGATGCACCTCCTTCTTCAAGACTAGTTTCTCCACCATCTCAGTTGACACCAGGTTATCTATACTTCCACTATATATGATGACCTTGAAGAACTTTCCCTTGATCTTACACATTGTCCTAAATAATGTTTTCCTTTGTGGTGGCTCCATAATTTCCTTATTAGGCTTCAACGAGATTCTTTTCATTAAAAGAGACTCAGCCTCTTCTAGTACATCTTCAAGAATTGCTACTGATCCTTCATCGTCTTCTTCACCTTGGGATACATGTACTCCTCTTTCATGTTTTATAGAAGCATTCTCTAGACACTCATATGTTCTATGGCCTGCATACTTGTTGCACTTGAAGCATTTGCCCATAAATCTTCCTCTTCCTCTTTGATAGCCTTGATATGGCCTCCTTTCTCTTGATGTATAACCACCTCTTGAAATTTTCAAGATATTAGCTTCCTCTTATGATGTTTGTATCTTCCTTCTACCTCCTTGAGATCCTCTTCCTCTGATGGATCTACCTCTTCCTCCTACAAAGGAAGTATGTTTCCTTATAATCTTCTCCTCAACTTTCAAAGCAAATTGGTATGCTTCCTCAATTGTCTTGGGAATGATTAGGATAATCTTATCTTAAATTAAAAACTTCAAACCATTAGTGTATCTTGCTACCTTTTCCAAATCATCTTTAATATGTCATGATATGATTGTTAGCCTATAGAACTCTTCAGTGTATTCTCTTACAGTCATGTCCTTTTATTACATATTTTGTAATTGCTTGAAAATATTTTCTTGGTAATCTAAGGGCATGAATTTACCTTTCATTTTCTCCACCATTCTATCCCAGCTTCTGATATTTGGCTTTCCTTTCCTACTTTCCTCTTGTACTCCATCCCACCATAGGGATGCATGGCTCTTCAACTAGGTCATGGCATACTTGACCTTCTTATCATCTTCATATATCCCTTCATACTCAAAGTACTTGTCTAATGTTTTGATCCAATAAATCAAATATTCAACATTTAGATTACCTTCATACATTGGAACATCCATTTTTGGCTTTGTATTCACCTTCCTAATGGCTTTGATCAACCTCACTTTAGTTGTCTCTTCCTCTACCACCAATTCTTCCTCTGGTGGTTCTTCTTATTTATCACTAACTTCTCCCATGTTAGCACCTCTCTTTTGAGCCACCTCTAATTCTTGAAATATAGCCTATAGGTTCCTAAATTATTTTCTTATCACCATCTAACCTACTGGTCTTTTTCCTCCAGCTCTACCTATGTTCCTTACTCTCATGGCCATCTTGTAACTTTGCTTCTCTTTCACAAATCACTTTGCTTATTTTTTTGGATCTTAGATTATGCAAAATCCCCAATGCTCTGATACTAAATTTGGGTAACCTCACTGCCACCTAAAAACACTCATGAAACTCTTAAAAATCTTATTTTGTTGAAATCATTTGTTACACTCTTGAATTTTCACAAGACACAAATTTTCACTTGAGTTTAAGACATGAAACTACAAAGAAGGGTTTACACATTCAAACACAAACTTAGATACTTTACACACAAACTGTATATACTATCACATACTAGTTACACCTACATAAACCCATTTGATAGATTAGAGAAAGTGTAAGAGGTCATAAGACCATGTTAGACTAGTGGGAGGCTTAAAGCTTGTAGCATTTTTTGACTGAGTTTCCTCCATATTTTCCCTTATATTATTGATATTAGAGAATATATATGTTATCTAAGTACCCATTAACAAATATAATGACATATGATAAAATGGAGTATGACTTATTTATACAGATTTGTCCTTCTATGGATTATAACATACCTAATTAGGCCTCGAAAGGCTCTATTTAGGTGGTGAGATAGAGAACTAACTAGAATAAAGGATCAATATTGTCACAAAAGGTATAAAGATGCATACAAAGATTATTTAACATTAATTTTTATCAACCTGCAACCCTATACCATCTTCAAAGCCTCATTGTGATAGTCTATGCAGACCTATAAGGTTAGTTTATGAATAGAGTTTGGAAAGTTGACCTACCTATCGAGTTAGGGTTTGAAACTTGTGAAAGTGGAAGAATATATGGAGAGTTTACAAATTTCAAAAATTGACAATTTTTCACAATACACATTTTCTATACTAAGAAACCCTAATTTGGGCTAGTATGCATAAAAATTAACCTAAAAAACAAACCATTGATTGTTAAGACTCAAAAAAAATTATATTTGGCTTATTTTACATTAATCTATAACCTTGGGCACTAATAGTGGATGAAACAAGTCCTTAAATTTGACTGTCATTTTATGAGCTTGCTGGCCTGTATGTTTTGGGCATGTAGTTTACAAAAAAGTGATATGAAAACACACCAAAGTTGCTAAGTTTAATTTTAATCTCCTTTTCCAAAATCTCTTACATCATATGCCTCCTCTTGGATTGAACAAACCAAGTTATAATCCAACAAAACCAAACCAAACCAATAGTTTTCCTATTTTAGCTTCATGCAAACCAACACTTAGAATAGGGCTAAGAAACATTTTCTAACAAAACAAGATCTTAACAAGCTATATATTGTTCCAATAGACTTGTGTGACTAGACTATGCTTTATATAACCATTTTTTATAACAAATCATAACCATTTGGCCTTTATACAAGATTTAGGCCTTATTACAAGATGAAAGAGCATAAAGCAAATTTGAATATTCAAATTACCTAGTTCTGGAGGGAAATTGACTTGACCATAACTAGACACTCTAACCTCTACCAAAGACCTTTAAAACAATAGTCAAACTTGTGAAGATGCTCTTGCATCACAATATGTAGTGATGTGGGATCATGACACATGTCACAATCATGCGTGGTCTGAATTAAAAAAAATGTTAAGGAAAAGGTAGATGTTTAGTGGAATGTGTAAGATAATGCCATGAGTCAAAGATGATTCCATGTGTCACTATCTTGTGTGGATGTAGTGTCACATTACAAGACTGGGACCACAATATTAAATATCATGTGTGATTAAACTTTATGTGGGAGTTTATATTCCATCACATATGCATAAGTAATTTTAGACCACATTGTGTTTTGAAATCACTATAGTAGGTGAGTGTTGTAATAAGTATAGAGGACATTTCGATCACTTGTGATGGAGACAATATACATAGCCACGTTAAGACATTTCAATGGAGCACATAAAATATACATTCATGCTCAGTGGTCACATACAGTCTTAGAATGATGAAGAGAACATAGAGGCACCAACAACATTGAAGTTGGTGGTTATAAAATTAATGGGAGACATGAATCATCCATGTGCTGAAATGGAAAACTACCACAATAAATCTTAGTATGCCATGTTGTCTGAACACTATAATTGTCACCCCACACCATAGTGTGTGGATAATCATAGTCACATTAATTTATTAGAAATAATTTCTAGAAGAGTATTGGGATCTCCCTTCTAGGCCTTTATAATATGGGTTTTGTTTTCCTTTGGCAAGTTTAGACAAGTGAAGATAAATAGATATAGTCATGTCTTTGCATTCCTAAGGCATTGGAAGAGCCTGAGAGATCAATCCTTGGAGAAGATAAATATATGATGTGGATGTGTTGAATCTTTATTTTTTTAAAAATTTCTTTAGTTCCTCTTGTGAATGGTTTTACTAAATAACTTTGTAAGCTCTATGGTCAAAGATGGTTGTTCAATTGACCAATAGATCATAACTACTTCATTATGTACTAAGCGAGTCCTTTATTATAATATTTTACATAAAATATATGTATTTTTTTTATTAAAATAAGGATTAATTATGGAAGTCACCTTGATGTAACTTAAACACAAGAGTAAAAATTTTAAAAAAATTATTACAATCTATAATAAAATGGCACATATTTTTATAAATATTGAAACTCTAATGGTGAGTTGTTTGAAATAACTTATACGCTATACTTTTTTAATGTGTTATTTGAATGATGACTTTAGGTTTAGTAGTATTAAAATTTGAAATGCCTTTATTGTTTTATGTTTTTGTTTTGGTAATAAGACACTAATATTAATATATAGTTTGATTATTCAAAAACTTTAATCTTTTTATTTAATATATATATTATTCAAATAAATTATATAAAATAAAGTTTTAATTAAACATTGCAATTTTTCTAATCACATTTTAATTATTAATTTAATTTATCATAAAACATTTCATATATTTAATATTATTTTTGCTCTTCATTTACAAATATTTAAATTCATTTACATTATATCTTTATTGTTTAATGGCTTTTTTTTTGGGTAATAAGACATTTATATTAATATATAGTTTGATTATTGAAAAACTTTAATCTGTTTATATATTATATGTATTTTTCAAATAAATTATATAAAACAAAGTTTTAATTAAACATTATAATTTTTATAATCACATTTTAATTAGTTTTTTTATTTATCATAAAATATTTGATATTGTTTTTGCTTTTCATTAACAAATATTTAAATTGACTTATATTATAAGGTATTTTTAAAAATGTATTAATCTTCTTACTTGTGATATTGCTAACAATAAGGTGTACATACTAAATAACAAACTAAAGTTTTATTTTACAATATTTATTATAAACATTAATTGTAATTAAAATATGAAATAACATAAAATAGATTGAAAACAATGTGCCACTTAATTTGACATATGTATATATTAAAACCTTATTTTAGTATTAATCAAATATAAAATAATATTAATTGTTATTCATTTTATTTTGTAATAATGATGTCCAAATATTTATTAGTTTATATGTTGAGGTGTAAAAATATGTAATATTTTTCTTTTTTCCTAAATAATATATAACATATTTCAATAAAAATTAAATAAAAAAATACAAAATAATCTTTTAAAAAATAAGTAGAATAAAATAATATTCTAAGAAAACTTTATTTATTAATTGAAAAAAGAATAGATTAATATAAACGACTAAAATAATAATTAAATAAAAGTTTAAAAAAACTTTTTGATAAAAAAACACGAATATCCTAAACAATGTAATATAAAGACCATACTTTACCTAAAAGTCATGACATAAAAATTATAAAAATTATCCAGCACAAAACCTTATGTTTCCTTTTATAATTTTGGTTTTTCCAGCGCAAAACCTTCCATTCCCTTTTGAAATTACTGTTGAAGATGAAGGAATTTAGAGAGCCGTTACACATGAAATCATAAACTAGTAACCTATGTGATTCTTTTGCACAAATCCCTCTAAGCTTTAACATGCTGTATGTTTCCCACAGAGCTAATTTTTCCTGGAATTGATTTTCACTATATCGTGAACCTTCGAATATTTTGACGGCCACGAGTGTACCATCTGTTAGAGCTCTTTTGAACACTGAGCCAAACCCTCCGCTTCCCAACTTATTGCTGAGATTCCGGGTTGCAATCTTCAATTCCTTGTAACTAAACTTTCTAAGCAATACATCCGAAAAAACTGCACGCATTTCATTCCATCTTGACCGACGCCTCAGCCACAATAAAAATGTAGAAAGGAGAGCAATGGCCAGAGCAACAAGTGCACCAAGCACTGTGACTATAATAGTAGTTGTTTTGCATTCGAAGGAGGACAGTGGACCGGGTTCAAGTCCGGAGGCAGCTACTCGAACAGAAACTTCTGAAATGTTTTTTGATGGAGAATTGTGCATGTTCAACAAATTTCCTACCCAGATTTGGCAGAGCCGTGAAGGGGCTTGTAACTGAACGCAGTGCAAGAGCAGTTGCGGAAGCACATTTTCTCGCAATCTTTCTTTGACTGTGCAGGGTATGAGTAAGACTGATTCTCAGGCAAGGAGACGCTCAACCCCTTGAATTCATCAGTGCTGCCATTTATGGCATCACACTTTAACGAGCTTTGAGGAACACAGAGGCTACACCACCACTCTTGAAAATACCACGCACGATTTTCTTTGGCTTGAATCCTTCTACACAGCTACAGAATTTAAGATTGTTCAGTTTGCACGTTCCATAAGCGCAGCAGAGGCCATATACATTGCATTGGTCTCCAGGCTGAAACCAGATTATGTTCCATTTATCACCATCAACCAAACTATAGAGCCTTATAGCTCCAGACTTGTCTAGGATAAAATGGGAGAACGCCCTGAATTTAGGCATCAACGTATAAGTGGCATACAAGCCAACGCTGATATTGGAGAAGACGTTGTTTGACTAAAACTCGTATCATCCCAAACTCCGGATTCACAATATTGTACTGAATTGTTCCATCTTAGCGCGAATTGCCTAGCCTGGACGGATCCACTTCGAAGGAGAATAGCCCATGCGCTGGGTCCCATGAATTCTTCCAACTGAAAATATTTTGGTGTCCACCGATCCTCATCCCAGAGAACTAAGTATTTACAGATGGTCGAAAGTCTGCCAAACAGGCTCAGATTAGTTGTAATCGCGCAGCAATACAAATTTTCCAGATTCTAATATCATAGCCACAGAGGTCTTCGTCACATTGACCAACCAAACAGATTCACCTTCTGCATCAAACAGTGTCAGATGACCATCTCTCGCAGGCATGTTTCTGATTGGAGTCTCCCTATTAGCCACCCAAACAATCTTCTTGTCTAGTGAGATTCGGGCATACCAGATGCCAGTATACCAATTAGTGGTTCCCTTGGGACTAAAAAAACCCAGTTCAAACGTCCCATTTTTTGATTTTATTATCTGATTTTCAGTAATCGAGGCACCCAAGGAAATAGTATCTCCACCATCAACAGCTAAAGAATAGCAGGTTACGGTAAGAACAAAAATTATATATGGCAATACACCGATCCCTTTTCACTTCCCTAATCTTCAGCCTCATATTTCCTGAACTGATAGAAGTAAGCAGAAGAAATAAGGATCTATATTAACGCACACAGACCCAAGCCATTCCGTAAACGAGGGACGAAACTAGCAGGCAACCGTCTCCCTCACTGAAAAAAATTAAGGTAACAATTCTAGTTCAATAAAAAAAATTTAAACGCTAAAATACATCTTAAACAATGTTCAAATTGAGGGTTTGAAGAACAGTTTGGATTTACATGCCTGGCAATTGCCCAGAATATGGCAAAAATGTTAATAATTGAAGATTTGAAGAATAATTTGGATTTAATGCGCCTTGGCAATTGCCCAAAATATATTAAAACCCTAATTGCACTCGATGAAGTCTACATTAAGTCTCCAACCAACGCAGGTCTGTTTGGCTTATTCTTTGAACACTGGAAACTCAAAGACTTTTCCATCATGGAAAAGGCATCAATTCAACGCAGATCTGTATTTTATTCACCAGAGTTTCCTATTGTTTTTGTCGGCTATTTCCAATCTCACATTTGCATTTTTTTTTCTTTTAACGATGAATTTAATAATTAAATTTTAAGGAATTTTATTCATTGCGAAAATTAAATTCAAAATAAAAATTATATTTTCAGGACAATAATACCCACTCTTGAAATTGCATTACGCCCCTGAACTTATGACAATTAAGCACGGACAATAATAATTTGGTTCATGATAATAATTAAGGGTAAATATATTCTCTCAAGTTTAGGGATTAATCATTGTTTTATCCTTAAAATAATTAGTATTTATTTATGCTCAGATTAAGTTATTGTTTATATTGATGGGGTCTTTTGTGGTAAACTTGCACAAATTAAGTTATGACGGTGATGTTTGTAATTAGGTTTTGATGGTGATAGTTTTATTTTTATAGATTATTGGTATTTTTTTGAACAATATGATGGAGTAAGAATTTTGATGTTTACAAAGTTTATAAAAGTGAACAATTGATTTTTGGATGAAATTATATGTATGGTTAAATTTTTTTTAATGATGAATTATGGATGGAGATTCGAAATATGTTGAATCAAAAACCATACATATAGTTTCACCTAAAAATTAACTATTCAATATGATAGAGGTATTTGTTGTACATTAAGGCCTTCAATTTATATATAATTAATATCAGATTGTTATTATTTTTTATAATGTAAAAGTTATAATAGATAATATTAATAACACTACTCATATAAAAAAAAAGGATAAATACTATCTGCATTCAATTACTTCTATTTTTTTCATATTTCCAAATACCTAAAAATGTTCCTTAAGAATTTATTAGTTATTAAATTGCATAATTATATGATATATGTGTGCTTGTTGATTATTAGTCTAGATATTATTTTTTGGTACATTTTAATTCATTTTCTATAGTTCCCCCTCTATTTTTCTCTCTCCTATATTCCTCATTCTTATCTCTCTATGTTTTCCTTTTAAATTTTTTGTTATGATATTTATTGTGGAAATTAAATGAAATGAAAAAAAAAACATATAAAAGAACTTTTAACTCTATGACTCTGAAAATAGTTACAAGTAGTTGTAGAGATGATTTGATGTTCAGATTCATGGAAATAGAAATGGAAATGGAAATGGTTGGGTTCATCTTTCTCTCCCCATTTTTTATTAGTGGTTGTAAATAAGATTTAATGTTCAGATTCATGGAAATTGAAGTTGATTTCACTGTTAATCTTTGTATCTATTTCATTGATTGCTTAAACAAGATGTAATCATTGAATGAGTTTTAGGGTTAACTTCCATCATACTGGATTGGTGCCAATGGGTTATTGAGGCACATATTAATGTATCTTGGTCATTTTTGTAGTGTTGGATTAAAAAGAGGATTAGTTCAAACATTTTTCAAGAAAAACATAAAAAAATGCATAAGAATTAATAATATAACCCAACCTATTCAACAAGTTTTGAAAATTACAATAAAAAGTAATTGAAAGAAAACACATATGCATATTACCTTCCCAAGTGATTCCACCATCCAAAAGTGGCTCCAAATATGTTTTCCCCCTTGATTTGGTGTTCTTGTCTTTGTCAACAATGGATGCTAAGCTCCTCTATTATTTCAAGATCACTATGCATAATATAGACTCATGATATAAAATCACTAATATGCCTATCAGCTGAAGCTATCTTATTATAAATAAAACATTAATAAAACTACACAAATGACTTGTGGATAGAATCTTGCATTATAAGTTTACACAATTTAACCTTAAAAATGTGTTATATGCCCTTTTATTTATAGATTTTTCAAATGGGTCAAGATCAAACATGACCATCCATCTCAAGATTGAGATGTGTGGTCATGAATTATTCTAATATTGCATAATAAATCTATAAATATCCTCACAAATATTTGGGAAGAAGACACATTCATTAGGCATGGGCATGCATAAACTTGATATTTATTACATTTATGGATTAAGAATGCCACCTCATTGATCATGTCATTAGGTGATGCAGATATTTAAAAATAATTTTTAGTAAAGAAATATTCAAATTTCTCCATAGAATTCTTAATTAAGCTCATAATTTGGTTTAATTTGTCTGTGAGATTAATCAATTTTAGGATAATTCTTTGGAAATTGGTGTACAATTAATCAAAAATGGTCAAAAATTCATGTTATTGGGTCATAATTTGACATGAGAGGAATTAAAAAATTATGTTAGATGCATACAGACCAATATCTCATTTAGGATGTTGTCGACATAAAATAAAAAAGGTACATGATGTATATTAATAAATTACAAGAAAAGAGTGATCTAGGGCATAAAAATATGAAATCATCACTTTGACTCAAAATGTTTTTAAAAAGTTAAGAATCACATAGAATGTATTGCCCCATTCAGGGATACATTAGCCTAAATTGACACTTATATATGATAATATTGAACCATTTAGTGTTTTAAAGTGATTTTCACCTAAATTGGGTAGTTGAGTGTAAATTGAGTTAGATTGACAATTTAAACATAAATGGTGTTAGGAATTGGATGTCTACATGTTACCCTTATTTGAGAAGGCATAATCAGACATTAAGGTGAAACATATTTTATAAGAAAAGAGTTATCAAAAATTAATTGGAAATGACCCATGATTCCCCCTCGAGAGGACATACTAGGATGAAAGAGAAGGATGGACTCTCAAAAGGAGAGATATTAACCCATGGAATAGATTAAATCTAAACAAGCTAATGCTTGCACAAATTGATTCCATTAGTGATCAAAATATAATTAGAATAAAATGGGCCCCAAGAATGGGGGGAACGGGAAGGATAAAATTTAAAAATATAAGTGACACACTTTGAACACACCTAAAGCTAGGGGGCAAGCTACGTACTTCAAAATTGATCAATCCCGATACAATTTGCACACTAAAATATTTCCATCATGGGAAAAAGTGTGGAGAGCTTGAAATTAAAAGAAAAATGAGAATGCTATCTTCAAAGATATAAGAAATAATAATGTGCTCCTATAGAGAAATTATGATCGTGATAAACAATTCTTCTCTAGTAGGGTAGATTTTGATCATTGATAAAGAATGGCTTACCCCCATATGGCTGATTTTATTCTTATAGTAGGCTTAAACATTGTGCCCCAACATGGAAAAATTGGTAAGAAATAGCTCAAGGATATAACCTATTACATAGATTAAAGATGAATGGGCACCAACATAAATGCAAGGTAGAGTGGATGTAAAAGCCATAAAGAACCATGCATATGAGAATGCACAAAGTGATGAAAACAAAAATGAAGGTTGCCAAGCTAACCTGAGATATGTCTAATATCCAAGTGATACCTACATAGTCCAAATAGACCTCAAACCAATGTAGTTCACCCAGAAGTAAGAGAGAATAGAATGAGGGATGATGAAAATTGACCAATTATTCAATTAGACTCATTATATATGTTAAGAGATGCATGCATAAGCATAGAGTCAAATTACTAAACCTATTAAGCATAGTTTATGAATGGTGTTCTTGAGATCTATCCATCAGAGTTGTACTAACATTAAGACTTGAATCCAAAGCATAAAGTGCTTGCTATACCAAAATAAATTAGTCATCATTAGTAAAAAAATGCATAATGACATGATATGTAAATTGTGCAGAGTCTGTTCAAATCTAAATACCTATAACTAAGGTTAATGGTAAAAAAACCAAAACTAGAGCTACAACTATTTACATTTAAATAAAAAAGCAAAGATAAGAGAAAGAAAAACATAAATAAACCCAACTTAAAAATGCAGATATGAATGATGAAGACATAAGTAGGAACAAGAATGTTTAACAATAGAGTAAGGACATCTTAACAACATTAGACCAGATATAAATAATCAAGATCTATGTGAACCATCTTAACAACATGAAACTAAGCGTAGAGGGTAGGAAAGATTCACAAGTCCCAATTATGACCAACATCATTGACAATCTTATTTAAGGTGGATACAATGGTTTTGTTTGATGCCTTAGCTTGTCCGTTGCCTTGCGAGTGATATGGCATGGATTTTTTGTGATTGATTTTAAATTTTTCACAAAGGTCTTTTACATCTATATTTTTAAAGGATATGCCATTATAAAATATAATGCATGATAAACTGCCATATCTATAGATGATATGGTAATTAATTAATTTGGCTATCTAGTTCTTAGTGACGTAAGTGAGAGGAATGGCCTTAAACCACTTAGTAAATTACTCAATAGTAGTTAAAATGTGTTTATAGACATTTGAAGATGTTAGAATTATTTTTTTGATGAGATAAAGGCCCCAAATAAAGAATGACCATGGTGTTGCGATCAATTTTAGTGGTAAGGAAGGTGCATGTATCAAATTTCCATGTTTATAACAAGGAACACACCTATTCACGTAATTATAAGCATCTGTCTCCATTTGTGGCCAATAATAACCTATTCGTAGAAGCTTTTTTGCTAATACTACACACACTATTAGTGTGGGCTCCACATATTCTTTCATGAACCTCCCTTAGTGATAGCTTGGATTCTCTTGAAGATAAACAATGGAATAACATTTCATCATAGCCTTTGTAATAAAGCATGCTTCTAAGGAGGGTATAACAGGCTGGGTCATGATGGAATATTTTATGTTGGCTTTTGGATAGGTTATTTGGAAAATCTTGATAATGGAATTAATTATAATAGGCTTGGCACTAAGGTATATTAAGTGGAGGATTGGGACCAACAATGGTGCATACCCTTTCTAAATCTGACACAATGTGTGCAAGTTGTATAAAATTTTCAATCAAAAACTGATACTCTTTAGCTCCACCATGAATCTATATCATTGACCCAATCATTTCCATTACATTGGAAAATCTATTCTTGACCCTTGGCGCTTGTTCAAATTGTAGAGATTTAAAATGAACATTGAGATTATCAACAATTTACTTGTAAGGAACAACATTGTCATCTCTAGTTTGAAATTGATTAGTGGTTTGATTGATGATTAATTGGGAATCACCATAAACCAATAAATTTTGAATATACCACTAAATTAGAAGACAAATACCGATAATGAGTGCCTCATACTTGGCAATACTATTAGTACAATGAAAATTAATGTGAAATGCTTTGGGAATCAAATCCCCTTGTGGTGTAATCAATAATATGTTAGCTCTAAATCCATGTGAAGTGAAGGAACCATCAAAATATATCTTCCATTGTTTAAGCTCATGCTATAGTTCTTCTAGTGCCATGATTGAATCATCTGGAATGTTGAATTTGAATGGTTGAGTGTCTGTGATAGGGTCCTCTACAAGTTGATCAATAATAATTTTCCCTTTGATAGATTTTTGATTCTGATACTCAACATCAAATTGACTTATGATCATGACCCATTTATACATACATCCTATGAAATTTACTTTGGATAAATAAAACTTGAGAGGATCCACCTTGGCAATGAAAATAGTTTTACTATTTAGCATATAATGTCACAGCTTTTATGAAGTAAACACCATAGCTAAACACACCTTCTCAATACTTGAATAAGTATGTTTATAATCCACTAGTATGTGGCTCAAATAATATACTACATGTTCTTGACCTTGATCATCATTTTTAGCCAAAAGTGCCCCTAGTGCATGCTCGATTGCTGATATGTAAAGAAGTAATGGTTATACAGGTGTTGTCATTATCAAAAATAGAAGGTTGACTAAATATGTTTTGAGTTTCAAAAATAATAAATGATATTATTCATCTCAATAAAATGTGACTCCTCTATTCAATAGATGATTAAATGTGTGTAACTTATTTGCTAGTTAAGAAATGAACCTATGGACTGATTGGATCTTTCCTTGTAGGGTTCAAACCTATTTAATATTTGAAGGTGAAGGTATTTCAACAATGGCCTTAACCTTTGTAGGGTGAATTTGATCCCTCTTTGAGATAAAATGAAGCCTATTAATTTCCCTAAAGTGACTCCAAAGACACACTTCTTCATATTTAGATTGACTTTATATTCACGAAGCCTCTCAAAGAATCTTCATAGAACATTAAGATGTCTAGCATATGTTCTTGATTTTTATAGTATGTAATCAACATGGTCATCAAAAATATTATGCATCATGTCATAAAATATGATATTCATGGCATGCTAATATATGGCTCTAACATTCTTCAAGTCAAATGGCATGACTTTGTAATAGATTGTTCCTCATAGAGTGGTGAATGCAGTCTTGTGTTGATCTTCTTAAGATATCTTAATCTGATTGTATCTAAAAAATCCATCTATGAGGGATAAAATTTTGTACCTAGTAGTATAATCAATAATCAAGTTGATGTTGGATAGATGAAAATCATCTTTAGGGCTTGTTTTGTTGATTTCTTTGAAATATGTACATAAATGTATACCATGTGGCATCTTGTTGACTAAAACTATGTTAGATATCCATTCAAAATAGTCTAATAGTTTGATGAAGTCTACTCCTAATAATGTTTCCAATTTAGATTTTACCAAGAGGGCAGTGTGTGGATGTATATTTCTTAATTTTTGCTTAGCTGGTTTAGCATTTGAATGAACAACAAGGTGATGCACTACCAAGTGTGGGTCTAAGCCTAGTATGTCTACGTATGCCCCTAAAAAAATGTCTCTGATATCCATCAAAATAGATATAATGTGTTTATGTTATTATTTAGTAAGGGAAGATCCAAGATAAATACTTTTGGGATCATCATATGTTCCCAAATTCACTTCAACTATGTTCTCTACAAGAAGGGTGGATCTATCTTCAAAAATTATAGGCAAGGTATGATCATAATCATCTTCTTCTACTACATATTATTTTTATTCCTCCCAAAGCTCTAGATAGTGTGATGAATTGAAATTTGCCATCTTAGGTAGTGGTCAAGTAGTAAAAATCTCTAAAAACTCAAGAGTGAGATGCTTAAATATTTTTTTTTATTTTGAAAAGATGTTTTTACTAGATATAGAGATAGGATTTGATGGACCTTCTATGTCTTGAGGGGATGAGCAAACTTTCTTTCTCAAGAGCATTTGAAACATGTTTTCACTAAAGGGTTTGTCTTTATCTTTACTTTTTCCCAGATCAACATGCACCTTCAAGAGGTGTTCACCTAAATATCTTGATGGTATATCTTTATTGTGACCAATTTTTTTTCTTTTTCTCTAAAGTAGGTAGAAGGATCTAATGAAAAATCAAATCCTTGTTTGTGATCACTAATGGGAAATCCATCTCTTGGGCCCATGTATTTTGCAATTGATTCTTCATTGTAAAACTCATCAAGGCATATGACCAAATTTTATTAGTCATAATCAATGAGTTTAGGATGGGAAAGGCATAAGAAATAATGAGGTTCTAATTTAGTAAGGGAAGATCTAATAGTGGAATAGGTTCAGTAAGGGAAGCTCCAATGGTGAAATAACATCTTGATTTAGGTTAGGAAGCTCCAATAGGATAAATAGATGTTGTGGTCATAATGTCATTTTGGTCAAATAAAACCAAGTCAATGGTCTCATCAAAAAGGATATAATGGGATGCTACATCATTGATAGGAGTCTCATCATTGTTTGATTTGGGAGAATCATTTTAAAAAGTCATGAGGTCACCCCTAGACAGTATAAATTGGAGACCATGATTTAAATTAGATACACTAGGTGATAATGGTTCTATGATTTATTGCACCTATGGACCAAGGCTACATCCTATATATAAAGATGATCTATGCTCTGATTAGGGATTAAATATTTTGGGTTCTAAAAGCAATCAACAAGGCCTTCAGAGTATAAATAGTCTCCTTATATAAAAGCCTCCCAATTTTTCTTTGGTGAAGTAACATGTATAGATACCATAGGTGATTTTTACTGATGTTTATTCTATTTCTATATCAAGGTGGTTCTAGTTGGGCTCTTAAATGGTTTGGGTTTAACAAATATTTTTGGATACTTTAGAAATGTTGCAACATGGAAGGCATCCTTTAGACGGTAAGTGGAAATGTGCACATCTTCAATAACAACCTATTTGGCAATAGTTATAGGAAATGGATCAATCCAAATGGATGCAAGGTCACTAGGGTTGATATAATTGGATGGAGGTGGATGTGAAACTTATTACTTGTTCTTATTTACAATGAATTTATAACCAAGACAATAGTTATAACTATGATACTCAGCCTCAAGATGCTTTCAATACTAATAAGGTTGTTAATTAGTGGGAATAGTAACCTTGATCCCATCATGGGGATGTTACAGATAAAATAATTGAGAGGGGAGGTTGAATCAATGATTCCAAATAATATAATTCAATTCCCAACTCTTTAAACATTTAGCACATACAGTGATGTTGCATACAAATTAACCATTGCAATGAATAAGAGAGATATAACAATATCAAGCACATAACACATGATATATGTGGAAAACCTTCTTGAGGAATAAAACCTAATTAACCCTAAAATATGGAATATATTTCTATAAAGGCAAGATTTAAAATTTAGACCAGCACCAACTAATCAAGGAACACCCATCCTTTAATTTAGTGAGACACCCATCACATAAGGAGGAACCAACCCCCTAAGAAATCAAGCACCAACCCAAATAAATTAATTTAATATAAAATTCTGATCTAATGTCTTCTATACCTAATGGTTGAATTCTATTAATTTCTCTCTTTCCTCTTTACACTTTCACAAACTTGCACACATAAGCAATGCATCCAAAACACCCTTTTGGATCACTCTTCACATCTTTGCACATACATAATCAAAAAACCTAAAAAAACTCTATCAAAACATCAAAAATACGACCTATAGGTCATGTACACAATACTCAACCTTCCCTGGTCTTCAATTCATCCACTAAGCACACTCACTCAATCAAACTCTAGAGTTTACTCACTTAATCTACCTCTTATAGGCTCATTAAGTCCAATGAACTATGTGTTCACATTCATCACCTTAATCAAATAATCATGACTGATCCTCTTCATTCTCTATTGGTCCTAAATGACCTGTACCTTCTCTTTCAAAGTTTCTCTTCCTCATTTGACTCCACACACACACAACTAGCACAATTCTTCCAATTAAACCTTGTACGTATACCACTCTCTTCCTTTAACCCTTTTTTATCATCTAAGATGCTTTACATATTTTTTATACCTTTGAAATAGGTATTAATACATGTCACATTTGTAAAATTCTTCACTTCATATGTATTCCATAGTCTTTAAGACTCAAATCCCCCATTATGCCTTAATGAGACCCAAAACAATTAGGCCTTCACATCATAAATCACTCTTGAAACCTCTTGGATCACCTACAGCTTCTAGCAATGATTCTAACACATAAAAACTATCTCCAGTATCCCATTTATTAATTTCTCATGGTTCCATGCCACCTGGAACACCAAATCAACCCTTGAACCAAGCCATTCTAGATTGCTCACCAATAGGCCAGGAAACACAAAAAAGTCTATCATATAGAACTAAATCATACAAACATGTTTCTCAAATAAAATAATTAAAAAAATGAATTACTATATATTACATTACATATGAAACATATCCATGTCCATTAGACACCTTCACTCAGTCTTTAATTACTCAAAATAACTCTCTTAGAATGACCACTTAGACTAGTCATATACAGTCAAAATATAGTCAACTTATTTTGACTCTCCATACTTCATAAGGGGCATATCATATCATAAAATAATTTATAATAATACTTATATACTTGTATAATATCTCCATATTCATTTTCTTCTTCAATTCTGCTTAGAACAGCTTCAACTCACTCCTACAACATGGTCACTCAATCTACCGACGCATTTAATAAACTTAACCAACTTCTAAGTAATTTTTCACACTAAATATGGATTGGTAAAACCTAAAATATCCATAAAAATAGTAATAATTAAGTATAAAACACTCTTAAATATTTATTTCATCTTAAAACATCAAAATACTATCAAAATCAACTCAAGTATCCTTCTCGAGTCACTTGTAGAACATGGTCAAACATATAGTCAACTTTGGAGTTCAATATATTTAACTTTATAGATATTCAAAACTTATAACTTGAGTTTTTGGATGAAACTTGAAGTTCTATTCAACTTTTATTTTTACTTTGTTGTCCCCCAAAAAGATATCAATTATTTTTGGACAACATTTGAATTATTTTGGTCATACAGATCAAAATTATCTCTTCCCTTTCCAAATTTTGTCTTGGGTATCCAAATTCCTCATTTTCAAGCTTTTATAAAATCTACGGACTGAAAATAGGCTCATTTCTATAGGTTTTATGGGCTTCACGACTTCTATAGGTGTGTTAATCAAAAGAATTGGTTTCTAACAATTGGTCATTTTCAGAATTGGTTCATTGCCTTGGTTCAAATAGAAATTTCCATCGGCAAGCATCAACAACAGGTTCAATGTTTGGTTCATCTTTTGGGTAAACATCAAATGGTTCATCAGTCGGGTTCAATCAAGTGGTTCAACACTTTGTTTTAACATTTGTTTCATCCACTCAGTTTTAGCACCTTGATTCATTCTTTGGTTCAATAAAATGGTTCGTCAGTCAGTTCAAAGCTTTGATTGAACCATTGAACCAAAATTTGGTCCAACGTCTTGGTTCAATGAAAAGGTTCAAAGCCTTGGTTCGAAAGTTAGTTCAAAGACATGGCTCAAAGGCAAGTTCAATGTTCGATTCAATGCTTAGTTCATCAACTCAGTTCATTCAAATTAAACCATCAGCTTGAACCATTCTTGGTTCAACCGATTGGTTCAATGTCTTGGTTCAACAAAATGGTTCATCGCCAAATTTCAAAGAAGCCCGAAGGCCATTCAAAGACTGCCCGAATGGTAGATACCCTTGCAGGAGGCTCTTCCTGACTCAACATGAGTCATTTATTAAAAGCTTGAAAGAACAAGTTCAATTTGGAAAAGTGCCAAAAAGAAAAGACGAAAGAAGACAAAGGAACAACGTGCCCAAAATTGTCAAATTCAACATAGTGAATTAGTTGTTGATTCTTTAAACATACAAACATATAGACCAGAATACATTCACAGATTTCAAAGTCAAGACTAGCAAAAAGTAGAAAAGGAATAGAATAGTAAATTAAATCCAAGACCCGAGTCAATTAGCCAAACAAGGAGGAACGATGAAGATAAAATCAGATCGCTAGGTGGAACATCAAAAGTTACAAACTTTCAATAAGCGTGACTTATTTCCTTGCATTGATAAAATCAAATGTGTAAAGCGCCCCTAAGTTCCAGCATGTATTCTTAATAGATTCTAATGCAAAATGATGTATTGATTGTTCCCAAGTCCTTCTTGAAGAGGCTATATAAGAGACTTTCTTCTATTGTAATAAGGATCTCTTTTTTGACATTTTAGAATGAAACTCTGCCCAAATTGAGTGGCATCATTGAGACTTTGTACTCAGTCTATTAATCATATTTTGTTACTAGAATAAGAAAGCAAGGGACTTTTTCAAACTTTATGTTGTGATTTCTTTGTTATTAAGGAAAATATTCTTATGTCTTTTTCCTTGATATATTTTCTGTTCCATTAATTCAACAAGCAAAATTAGTGACATTAGTTAGGAAGGTGTCTTGAAGAATCAATTGTGGAGAGACTTTATGCCCCCATAGCTGCCATTAGTGTGTTTTCTTTTCATTACTGTGTAAAGGACTTTGAGAAGACTTTGTGCCCTCATTGTCCTTCGTATAATACTCTCGAGCATTTCAAATAGATACTTTGTGTTGTATCTCGATTTGCTAGTTACTACACCCTCAGTTACATTTTGCTTTTATTTACAGGAGTATTCTTGTGGTTTGCTGAATAGTACTTCTGAAAGAAGAGGAGTACTGTTTGTCATTTCCCCTAAGTTTCTTCCTTTGATCCATGTGCATCATCTCTGAAAGAAGAGAGATGGATGATTTGTCCCACCCATGAGTATTATTTTCTGTATAGCTGAATAGTACTTTTGAAAGAAGAGTACTGTCTGTCATTTCCTCTGAGTTTTTTCCTTTGATCCGTGTGCATCATCTCTGAAAGAAGAGAGATGGATGATTTGTCCCACCCATGAGTATTATTTTTTGTTTATATATATATATATATATATATATATATATATATATATATAGGGAACCTCCCCTTGATGAGAGGAGAGATTAGTGTCTTTCTAATGTGGTAAAACTACACATTTGGATGACTTATCTTCCTACTTTGGCTGATCAGACCTATTTTGTTTATCATTACGTTGATTGACAAAATATTCAACCAACAGTTTTTGGTAACTCCACTAGGGAAAGAGCGCATAGTTTGAAGTCTCAAACTAAAAGTTGAAGCAAAGCCTGCTCTTTTCCAATTTTTGTTCTACAATCTCGCAACTTCACGATATACCAAAGGCAAAAAATCCCAAGGTGTTGTAGACCCCACTTTTTAGTTGGTGAACAAAGTAATTTTGAGTTGTTTCCTCCACAATCTCAACTTAGATGAATTGTTGGTCGAGCCTTGCCTGCCCACACTTCACCTGGATTAGTGATCCCACTTTTGCATAATCAAATCATGGCTCAAGGACCTTGGGGTAATTCCTTTGGTCCTCTGAATTTGATTCCACCTCTGTATGAACTTCCATGCAGTTTAAGGAAGAATTTTCCTAAATTTTTTAGTGATGGGAAGGTTCATCCCAATGAACAAATTGTAGCTTTCAGCATAGCCTACAGGGTAATAGGGATGGAATTTAAAGATATAGTAGTCAGGCTATTTATGGAGACATTACAAGGTGTTATTACTGACTGGTTCTACCACCTGTAGGATAGGTTAATGACTAATTGGGACACTTTGAAAGACAAATTTTAAGCAAGATTCAAGCCTGTTGAAGATGCACATGCCTTGTTGGCCCAACTTACTCGGATGAAGAAAGAGCCTCATGAGCCTATGAGAGAGTTTATTGCCAAGTTCGACAAGCTGAGGTACAGGATTACCTTGGCTACCCAGCCAACACCTCAGAACCTTAAATGCTTGTTCATCAACTCACAATTACCTGAAGTGAGTTTCTTACTGAAACGGGCCAGACACGTAGACCTTGTCGCTGCTCAAGATTTTGCTACTGAAGTAGAAGATGACCTTGTCTTGGTAGGAAAGATAAGGAGAGACCTTAATAAAGGTAAATCCTCTTCATCTTTTGAGTACTCCCCTATAGTCACTACTAACCCAATGGTACAAAAGTTAGCAAATGAAATGTTAGCTCTGAGAAAATAAGTGGCACAAGGGATGTCATCTGCTCCTACATATAGAGATATACCCAAGAGGAATTTATAGAATTAGGTGTACCAAGGCAATGCTACCAAGAATCAAGGACAACAAAATTGCCTTCCTCCTCCACAGAGGAATTTTGCCCTTAAAGCACCTCCAAATAACTCGACAGTTGGATATCTTGATGCTAAAATGAATTTTTCATTCCAATCTTAGTTAAATCTTAAAGATGATGTTAATCTCTTCATTTAAGAAGAAGAAGAATTAGCTGGTGACTCCCATATTGGTTTCCTAAACTATCAAGATGAACCCAGAAGTGAAGGCCATGCCGCTAAGGGGTCATATGTTGTATTCACTATGTCTAAAAATAAATCAGCTCAACAAGTTGATAAAGAGAAAGTAGAGGAGTGACCTCAATCAGTAGTTTCAATTGCTAATCAGGGATCCACTCTTTTTTTCTAGCCAAAGGACCCGATGGTTTCAAGAAAGTCCCATCCTAAGTAGTTAGACAGAGTGTTTCAATGTGTTAAAAATCAAAACCTGTTGAATGAACAATCCCCAAGGTGACACATGATGATGCCAAAAATGTACCTACTAGGAACAATCTTGTCACCACTCCCCCTACTGCTCCTGGTAAGACTGAACCTTTTTATGTCACATTGCTGATAAATGGATATAAGCTAAATAATTGCATCATTGATTCTGGAGCTTCAAACAATATCATGCCTGCTAAAGTGGCCGAATCCCTTGGTCTCACACTGACCAAGACATTTGGGAGATGTTTCTCCATGGAGAATAAGCAAGTACCATTGCTGGGACAAATTAAAGATGCCCAATTTGCATTTGCAACCTTCCCAGCCAAGAGAATCAAGATGACTGTCTTAGTGGCTGACGTCCCAACATCTTATGGCATTTTGCTTGGACAAATTTTTTGTAAGGACATGGGAGGCAAATTAAGCATGGATCTATCTGAGGCAAGGATCCCTATCCAAGGTGTGATGAGGAGATTGGTCCCTGAAAAGGAAGCAAAATTTGTGGTCACTCAGACATCAGCCCCTGAAGCTCAAATTCTTTTTGAATCCACAGGTATGGGTAATTATTTTTTATCTATAGATGAAGTGCATGAAACACCTGAAAGTATCAACTTAGAAATTAGTTCAATAAGAACATCAGAAAAATTGGTAGCCTACAATACAAACCAAGAAGGATTCTCCATTTCTGATGAAGAAAAGTTAATATCAGATGAAATATGGACTTTGGAATTTGATGGCAGATGTTCTTCTACCAATTTAGGGGCTAGGATTGTTTTGATATCTCCTCAAGGAGATATGTTCCCTTCATCTTACAAATTACAGTTCGGCAATACTAATAATACAACTGAATACGAATCTTTGTTGCTGGGCATGAAGGCTGCTCAAGAAAAAGGCATTAAAATTCTTCATGCCAAAGGGGATGCTGAATTAATAGTTTGCCAAGTGAAGAATTTATACCAAAATAAGAATGAAATATTATGCCACTACCGTAACTTGGTTTGGGACCAAATTGAAAGTTTTGATGCTTTCAACATTTTTGCCATACCTAGAGAGTTTAATGATAGAGCTAATGTACTTGCTATTTCAAGAACTCTCTTAGTTCCTCATTCAGATTTCAAAGAAGACAGGTATACCATTGAGCTGGTTTATAGGCCAAGTGTTCTTGACAATGCTGATCATTAGCAAGTGTTCAATGATGATCATCAAATCATTGCTTTCTTTGAATGAAAAGACAATTTTGAATAGCTATATTTTGAAGGCAGCAAGTCTCAAAAGTCTGAATCTATTTTTAAATCCTGTTCAGATATAAATGAAGAATTATTGTAGTTGAAAGGAAATAAAATTCCCAAAGGCCTGGTTTCTCTTGAAAAGCTATTTGAAAAACATGATAGATTCATTAAACAATAACAAACAGACTTGAGTTTCTCTCAAGGATTCGATCAAGTGAATCTATCTATTGAAGAAAATCCCAAGATGATCAATATTGGTAAGTGTTGCACCCTTGAAGAAAGATTCAAGTTCACTTCTTTACTCTGTCATTACATGGATGTCTTAGCATATTCTTATGAAGACTTGAAGTCTCTCAGACCAGATGAAATCCACCATAACATTCCTCTCAAGGCCGACTCAATGCCATACAAGTAAAAATCTAGATAGTATAATCTGAAAATGTCAGGTAATATTCTGTCTGAGATACAAAAGATGTTAAATGCTAGAATCATTTTCACATTCCATCATTCTACATGGATTGCAAACATAGTCCCTGTAAGGAAGAAGAATGGCAAAATTTGCATTTGTGTAGATTTTAGAAATCTGAATCAAGCATCTTTGAAGGATAATTGTCCTTTGCCAATTATGGATCAAGTGCTTCAAACAGTGATAGGTGCAGAGATGTTATCAATGCTAGATGCTTTCTCAGGTTATAACCAAGTTGAAGTTGGTGAAACAGATGAACACAAGACTGCATTCACCACGCCTTGGGGTACATTTGCATATAAGAGAATTCCTTTTGGTCTAATAAATGTTGGTGCTACTTTTTAGAGAGATATGAATCTGGCTTTCAAAGATGAGATTGGTAAAATTATAGTGGTATACCTTGATGATTTTACTATCTTTTCAAAGCATTGATCTGATCATGTATGCCACTTACAGCAAGTGCTGGAGCACTGCCGCCATAATGGTATTTCCTTGAATCCTAAAAAGTCTATTTTTGAAGTAACAGAGGGGAAACTCCTTGGACACATTATGTCCAAAGAAAGTATAAAGATTGACTCAGATAGAGTCAAGTCTATTCAAGAGCTTAATCTACCTACAAATAAGAATGTTATTCATTCTTTCTTCAAAAAGGTGAATTTCTTATGGATATTCATCTCCAAATTTGCTGAGAAGACTAGACATATTGTGAACATGATGAAAGAAAAGACCACCTTTAGCTAGACTAAAGAAGGCAAATTAGCATTTCAAGACATCAAAACTACCATTGCTCATGCCCCTACCTTGGTTTATCTAGATTACCACAAAGATTTCATCATATACAGCTATGCATTTGAGCATACTCTTTCATTGATTCTTGTTCAACATGACAAGGAAGGTATGGAATCCCACATCTCCTTCATGAGTTGCCCTCTCAAAACCCATGAAATGAAGTATTCAAATATAGAAAAGCATGCCTATGCATTGATAAAAGTACTCAAACATTTTTTCTTGTATATTCTAAACTCACATACTACTGCCTTAGTTCCTGACACTACAATCAAGTCTATATTAACTTAGCAAGAGTTTGGCACAAAGAGAGGTAATTAGATTGTAAAGATCCAAGAATTTGATCTGGATATCAAGCTAACAAAACTGGTCAGAGGTAAATGCCTATGCCAATTGATGGCTGACAATAAACCAGAAGATACACATCATGAAGAAGCTAAAGTGGAAAATACTCCAATAGTCTTTTTTGTCTCCACTACCAATGAATGGTACTCAGGTATTGCCTATTTTTTGACTTATGGTGAATGTCCTACTCATTTTTTTTATAAAAAAAGGAAGACTATCAGGTTGAAGGCTGCCAATTTTATCCTTTGGGATACCGGCCTGTACAAGAGAAGCATAGATGGAGTATTCCTTCCCTGTCTAGACAAGGAGCAACAAACCCAGCTTTTGAAATCTTTCCACAATCTAGCCTATGGAGGACATTTTTCATCTTCTATGACTGCTCACAAGATTTTGTGAGCCAGGTATTACTGCCAACTCTTTTCCAAGATGCACATAAGTGGGTGAGAAAATGTGAACTCTGTTAGCAATTTGTTGGAAGACCTAAGTTAGTTGCCCTGCCTCTCAAGCCATTAATCATAGAGGAACCATTCTAGCAATGGGGACTTGATTTTATTGGGACAATAAACCCATCTTCAAGTGCTAGACATGATTATGTCCTTATAATAACTGATTATTTCACCAAGTGGGTAGAAGCAATCCCAACTAAGCATGCTACTTTAGAAGTTGTATGCAACTTCTTCAAAGAAAATATCATTTCTAGGTTTGGAGTTCTAGTCAAAATTATTACTGATAATGCAACTTGTTTCACCTCTCAAGAGATTACATAATTCTATTTTCATTATGGAATTACACTCTCTCATTCTTCTGATTATTTTCCATAAGGGAATGGACAAGCTGAGTCCAACAATAAGAATTTGGTAACTATTATCAAAAAGCTAGCATATGATAATCAAAGGACATGGCATAAAGCATTGGTTGATGCTCTATGTGTAGACAGGATCACACCAAAGAGGGCAATTGGTATGTCTCCTTTTCAACTTCTTTACAGTATTAATGCTGAGATACCAATCACATTGGAGTTACCAGCCTTGAAATTGGCGAAGGCCATTGAAGATCAGATATATGAGAGTTCTCTTGACAAAAGAATCATGTGCCTGACTCAGATGGAAGAATAAAGAACCATGGTGGTAGACAAAATTACTGCTCATCAAAGTCTGGTAAAGAAACTCTTTGACTAGAAGGCCAAAAATCATGATTTCTAGATTGGAGATCAAGTCCTGCTGTGGGACATAAGAAGAGAACCAAAGGGGATGCATGGAAAGTTTGACTCCCTTTGGAGAGGCCCATTTAAAATTCATCATCACATTGGTGAAAATATCTTTTTATTGAAATATCAAGATAACACATTCTTTTCTCTGCCCCACAATGGGCAGCATCTGAAACACTTCATCTCTTGAAGTATCAAATCGTTGCATATGTATATATGTATATTTGTACAGTTTTTAATTCTATTTTGTTTCATTTTTTTCCATTTTTGAAGCCTTTTAATTCTGAATAGCATGACTCCGTAACCCAATGGTACACATGAAGACACTAGAGATTCTGGATTCTACTCCTTTCAATTCATTTTGTAATTGACAGAAGTTCCCCAACTAGAGCCAGTTGTTGTCCCCAAAAAAATATCAATTATTTTTGGGACAACATTTGAATTATTTTGGTCCTACAGATCAACATTATCTCTTCCCTTTCCAAATTTTGTCCTGGGTATTCAAATTCCTCATTTTCAAGCTTTTCAAAAATCTACAGACTGTAAACAGGCTCATTTCTATAGGTTTAACGGGCTTCACAACTTCTATAGGTGTGTTCAATCAAAAGAATTGGTTTCTAACAATTGGTCATTTTCAGAATTGGTTCATCACCTTGGTTCAAATAAAAATTTCCATCGACAAGCATCAGTAGTAGGTTCAACGTTTGGTTCATCTTTTGGTTCAACATCAAATGGTTCGTCAATCAAGTTCAATCAAGTAGTTCAACGCTTTGTTTCAACATTTGGTTCATCCACTCAATTTTAGCACTTTGATTCATTCTTTGGTTCAATCAAATGGTTCATCAGTCGGTTCAAAGCTTTGTTTGAATCATTGAACAAAAAATTGGTTCAACATCTTGGTTCAACGAAAAGGTTCAAAGCCTTGGTTCAATGGTTTTCAAAGGCAAGTTCAATGTTTAGTTCACCGACTCAGTTCATTCAAATTGAACCATCAGCTTGAATCATTTTTGGTTCAATCGATTGGTTCAATGTCTTGGTTCAATAGAATGGTTCATCACCAAAGTTCAAAGAAGCTCGAAGGCCATTCAAAGACTACCTGAAGGGTAGATACCCTTGCGGGAGGCTCTTCCCGACTCAACACGGGTCATTTCTTAAAAGCCCAAAAGAAAAAGTTTAATTTGAAAAAGTGCCAAATAGAAAAGCCAAAAGAAGACAAAGGAATGATGTGCCCAAAAAATGTCAAACTCAACACAGTGAATTAGCTGTTGATTCTTTAAACATACAGACACACAGACAAAAATACATTCACAGATTTCAAAGCCAAGACCAACAAAAAGTGGAAAAGGAACAAAATAGTAGATTAAATCTAGTACCTGAGTCAATTAGCCGAATAAGGAGGAATGATGAAGATAAAATCAGATCGCCAGGTGGAACATAAAAAGTTACAAACTTTCAATAAGCACGACTTATTTCCTTGCATTGATAAAATCAAATGGGTAAAAAGCCCCTAAGTTCGAGCGTGTCTTCTTAATAGATTCCAACGTAAAATGATGTATTGATTATTCCCAAGTCCTTCTTGAAGAGGCTATATAAGGAACTTTCTTCTATTGTAATAAGGATCTCTTTTTTGACATTTTAGAATGAAACTCTGCCCAAATTGAGTGGCATCATTGAGACTTTGTGCTTAGTCTGTTAATCATATTTTTTTACTGGAATAAGAAAGCAAGGGACTTTTTTAGACTTTGTGCTGTGATTTTTTTGTTATTAAGGAAACTTTTCTTATGTCTTTTTCCTTGATATATTTTCTGTTCCATTAATTCAACAAGTAGAATTAGTGACATTAGTTAGGAAGGTGTCCTGAAGAATCAATTGTGGAGAGGCTTTGTGCCCCCATAGCTACCTTCAGTGTGTTTTCTTTTCATTACTATGTAAAGGACTTTGAGAAGACTTTGTGCCCTCATTGTCCTTCATATATTACTCTTGAGCATTTTGAGTAGAGACTTTGTGCCGTATCTTGATTTGCTAGTTACTACACCTTCAGTTACATTCTGCTTTTATTTCCAGGAGTATTCTTGTGGTTTGTTTAATAGTACTTCTGAAAGAAGAGGAGTACTATCTATCATTTCCCCTGAGTTTTTTCCTTTGATCCTTGCGCATCATCTCTGAAAGAAGAGAGATGGATGATTTGTCCCACCCATGAGTATTATTTTCTATTTATATATATATATATATATATATATATATATATATATATATAGTATACCTACGGGAACCTCCCCTTGATGAGAGGAGAGATCAGTGTCTTTTTGATGTCGTAAAACTACACATTTGGATGACTTATTTTCCTACTTTGGCTGATCAGACCTATTTTGTTTATCATGACACTGATCGACAAAATATTCAACCAACATACTTCATCATCAAATTACATATATATCAAAATTTATGGCATAAACATTGCATACTTATTTTTCCTTTGTTAATTTGAACACCAATGGTCACTGTGTAAATGCAAATATTGCAAACACATGGTTTCATCTCATGTTTCATGAAATATATATCAAATACACTTGGTCAATATTATTATAATTCTCCCTAAATTTATCTTCATTTTTAAACCATTGATATTCAATACATACATCCATGATTAAGACACTTGGCACCCTCATGTGCCTTCTGAACACATTGTTGATAGTCCCTACTCTTGTACCACTTGGAAATCCTATGTGCATTTTGAGCACCCTAATGTTATACCACACTCTTTTTCCACTTGGTAGTCTTATTTTTCTTCTGATTATTTACTATTTGACTCAAATTTCACCATCTATATCCATCTCTATGAATACCCATGTGTCGTTGATCCTCTATGAAAGCTTATGAGATTATGACACTTATCACTAGTGCGTGTAATCTTAGACTCCTTTGAATTTTTAACTAAATACACACCATTAACTCACTACTAATAAGATAACATGCTCTATTTTATCCTTATTTGGTTAGACTAAACTCTCTTCATTAGATCTATGATCCCATTAAATGCTCACTGTAGATCTTTGATAATTCAAATTTGGCTGAGTATGGGAACTTAGTGAACTCTGCTAGATAATCCAAATTTACACCTTAATAAATTTTTATACACTCAACATCATGACTTTAAATTTGAACCACATTATCAGCTTTCATATTGAAATCCATTTATGTATCAAAATACTCCTAAAACTTTCACACGTGTGAAATATAACATCATCAAACTACTTACTCAACCTTGTTTGTCAAGATGACTACTTGAGCTTAGAAATTCATATGACTATTATGATTAATTATGTTCACTTCCATAAGCATTATAATCATTTATAACATCCCATGGGGTCTTTTCAACATGTCCATACCATCAATATCATCCATCAAATGTCTATTCAAGTCAAATATTGAAGAACTAAGAATATTGAAGCACACATTGTCATTGTCATTCTAGAATACATGACACTTCATAAAAATCCCCTTGGTGTCTGTAGTATCCCTAATTTCCCCTCAAATCCAAAACTAGATATTTCCCTGACTATCTTTTTGTATTTTGCTTTTTAGATATTTTGCATGAGTAAAGATGCAATTTTGTAAGATAAATTCAAATAAACAAATAAACCATAGTAAATCTCTTAACTGGCAAATCAGTGCTCTTATTATTCTTCAGAATGATTACAATAATGAATCTCTGACACGCATATAAAAGAATACAAACATCATCTCAAACCCTGATCTTTTGCAAATCTGGAACGGCTCTAATACAGAAGATCTTTATCTGTGCAATATCTGAATCAAAAACATAATGAAATAAATACCTGAAAAGATCTGTGACAACTTCTATATGAAGTTACCTCTCAAATCCATAAACCTTTTTGATAACTTCTGTATGAAGCTATCTCTCAAATTAGCAATAGATCAGCTGATATTTCACAGCCTCTGAATCACACACACTGAAAAGTTGACATTCTCCAATGCAAATGGAATCTTGGAACCCTTGGCTTAGTCTTCACAGAAGAATTCTTCAATATCAAAATCAATAATCAAATCATAATCAATAATGGCCTCCATGAGAAACCCTTATACCCTCAAAAAGATGTGCTTGCCCTAATTAGGGTTTTTTCTTAAATTAGAATTAGGGTTTCTAATTAAAAAAATAGGCCAAATAATTAATATTTGATTAAATCAATTAAATATTAATATCTCCCTCAATATATGTCCGATCATCGAACCGACTGAAGTTGGTGAATTAGAGAGTGATTCTGCACATGACCATACCAAAATAAGGGTGCTTTGCTACGTGTCAAATATCCCTAAAAAGTAGGAGCTCAGGCAAACGTGTCTAAAAGAGATCGAATGAAAGCTAACTATAGGAATTTTACTAATCAAGGCCAAGACAAGCTCCATCATGACCCTCTATCCATCCTATCAGCCTACGAAGGTCGCATAATAGGCTAGTCATCAAATCTGAAGATGTCACCTAAAAATAGGACATGACAATCTGCCCCTCCAAAAATTGCTTGTCCCCAAGTAATCTCGGAACAATGAACCACTCGATCCACTTGGATCCCAAATGTAGTTATGCTCTACACTATTGTGAATTAGTGCAAGTTCTTGCACTATCCTCTCAAATAGAACAAAGAGGAATCCATAACCAACCCATGGAATGAAACTCAACCAAACTCCAAGAGCACAACTGCCATAGTCAGGAACCCATGAGAAACAAACTCTCGAAGTATCATAACCCAAGTAGAATGGACAACTCAAACTACCAATTCCATCTGTAAAAGATGGTGCCAATCCATCCCATAACTGATCCCTCTATAAAAGTGGCACAACCAACTGTACCACACTATCATCTGTGTGAGAAGAATCAATCTGGAGACTCGACTCCACTGGTATGCCAAACTCATCAGGAACAGGTACTCCCAAATCTTGAACATGTTTGTCAGCTCCAACAACATGTTCCTCAGCTACAACTGTAGGAATGTACTCACCAACAACATTCAATGTACTATCCTCTGAACATACCTACACACTCTGAATGCCAGCATCAGACTCATCCTCATCTAACTCTGAAGAAGCTACTGCTGAAACTACCTCATCATCACAATCTCCAACTCCCTCATCCTCTACAACCAACTGAGAGTCCAAATCCCCATGACTAAGCTCGACCACATGTCTGTCAGAATCTTGGTGAGCCACCTTCATTGCCTCTATCTTAGGCTCTAAAGCCTCTGCCTCTAACTCCTCAGAACTATCCCACTATTTGAAATCTTTTGATTTTGAATCCTCACAATATGCCCATATTACACGATGTGCCTTGCCCTTAGGCCTCAAATGACAATCGTGATTGGCATAATATGGACATTTACAGTATAAGCAAAGCTTTTTCCTAGACCCTTTAACAACGGATGCCATATGCCGAACTAATTTGGCTTCAAATGTAGGATATGAGAGAATTTCATTCATCCTCCTCTGAGTTTTAACCAATTGGTTCAAACTTTGTTTTAGCTTCTTCATATCATTGTCCCACTATTTTTGAGTACTTGAAATACACATGATTTACTAGTTGATTCCCTTATGTGTACTCAAGTAGAAAATAACTCACTTAAAGAAAAATAAAATAGTGACTTAAAAATACTATTTATAAATTAGCTAATTTTAAAAGGACATCATTTGCATGCCTTGCAAAGAAAGAAGAGAACTAGCATTGCATGATGCAAGGAGCAGTTGACCACAGATTTGCACTATAGGTGCTGTGCATAACCATAGATTTGCATTGTAGGCGCTGTTATGCATGTAATTTGAAACTTTTTAGTTTGGGTAATTCGACAGTCAACAGTTGGTTATTCAGAGCCATTGTAATATCCCCAGATTTGTCTTGAAGTGGCAGCTCCAGTAATCATGTCTTTTCCCACTGCTAACTTCCACCCAATAAACTACCAATTAATAGCCGCGACTCCCTCCAAAATAAATTTTAGACAAAGCAAACTCTTAGACAGCTCCTGACAGGTCAATTAATTTAACAATATATTGCTTTCCAAGACAAAATGAATGCCTCCTTGAGAAATCGCGACACAAGACAAAAGTCTCGATTTATCACCATTTGATGAATAAGACAACCACGATTTGACTTTATTTGTTTGTCTTAGTCACCAAACTTAATGTGCTATTTTTCCTGTCTAACGGCCTTCCTGAGTATTCACGACTAATTGATGTGTCTTTATTCTGGTTTCAAAATGATGGCAGCTAGCTTTTGAAATACCAAGATTCCACAAAGCACATTATCAATGCTTCAAGATCACTGATAATCTCCAAGCAATATCCAGATCAAAATTGAACTAGATTTTAATTTTTAATTTTTTTATGAATTTTTGGAGATGCTTCTTCAGAATATAATAATATTCACATATGCCACACACTTAATATCTTCCAATTCAAAATCTCAAAACCCTACCTTCTAAAAATTTTCTTTTTCTCAAAAAATAATTTCCCACGCAGGATGGTAGGAAACCGCTCAGATAGCATTGTAGTATCCCTAATTTCCCCTCAAATTTGAAACTGGATATTTCCCTGACTATCTTTTTTTATTTTGCTTTTTAGATATTTTGCATGAATAAAGATGCGATTTTGCAAGATAAATTTAAATAAACAAATAAACCATAGTAAATCTCTTAACTGGCAAATCAGTGCTCTTATTATTCTTCAGAATGATTACAATAATGAATCTCTGGCACGCATATAAAAGAATACAAACATCATCTCAAACCCTGATCTTTTACAAATCTGGAACAACTCTAATACAGAAGATCTTTATCTGTGCAATATCTGAATCAAAAACATAATGAAATAAATACCTAAAAAGCTCTGTGACAACTTCTGTATGAAGTTACCTCTTAAATTTGTAAACCTCTGTGATAACTTCTATATGAAGCTATCTTTCAAATCAACAATAGATCAGCTGATATTTCACAGCCTCTGAATCACACACACTGAAGAGTTGACGTTCTCCAATGCAAATGGAATCCTGGAACCCTTGGCTCAGTCTTCACAAAAGAATTCTTCAATATCAAAATCAATAATCAAATCATAATCAATAATGGCCTCCATGAGAAACCCTTATACCCTCAAAAAGATGTGCTTGCCCTAATTAGGGTTTTTCTTAAATTAGAATTAGGGTTTCTAATTAAAAAAATAGGCCAAATAATTAATATTTGATTAAATCAATCAAATATTAATATCTCCCTCAATATATTTCTGATCATCGAACCGACTGAAGCTGGTGAATCAGGGAGTGATTTTGCACATGACCATACCAAAATAAGGGTGCTCTGCTGCGTGTCAAATATCCCTAAAAAGTAGGAGCTTAGGCAAACATGTCTAAAAGAGCTCGAATGAAAGCTAACTATAGGAATTCTGCTAATCGAGGCCAAGCCAAGCTCCATCATGACCCTCTATCCATCCTATCAGCCTACGAAGGTCGCATAATAGGGTAATCATCAAATCTGAAGATGTCACCTAAAAAGGGGACATGACAGTGTCCTTAGATACATCATTTAAAGACCTCCAATAATATCCCCCTTTGTCATTTGATGTCAAATATAAATATAAAGCTTATACTCAAACTTGGTCTCTCTCTTCAAGTACTTTCTTCTCCATTGACACAATGACAAAGTGGGATCAACTTCTAATTCTATGGACTTGAAAATAATTCAAGGAAAAATAATATGAAAGGAACACCTATTATATATGATACAAACTCACCCCTAATATTGTGAAAACCTCTTCTTACCTTGAGTTTCTTAAACATGTTCCACAACTCCACTCTTCTTTGATCATACATAGCTTCCATGAAGAAAAGACATACATGAACACCATAAACTACATGAACTTACCTTGAAAACATTAATAGGTATTCCCCCAAAGTCACCTAAGCTTATGCATTCTTTGATCATATTTATATCATAAAAAACTAATTGCCTTCATACCTTCTCTCTCAAATGCTACTACACAGTCCTTTGATCCTAGGACCTAACCATTTATAAACCTCCCCCTTTGTTTATGCATGAGGATTCAATACATTTTTATAATCACCTAACTTTTTTTGATCAAGCCATCATATCAACATGCTTGAGTTTACATTTTTAGTAGACTTCTTCATAATAGCCTTACTTAGAATCCTTATAGCCCTAACTAGACCTTGCAGAGCCCATATTATTTTGTGTATGAACTTTCATGGCTTGAAATTTCATATCTAGAGTATTCTCATATTCTCCCTCATGCATGGAAAAACTCAATGCTCATATCTTCCTCTACAACATAATTCCTTCACAAACCTACTAGCCAATTAGCCCTCTATTTGCACAAATCCTCCTCCATTGAACCAATCATGTAATTAAAAAAGATTATGAAACACTTTTTGAGAACCATTTTACCATTTCAACAAATTACGTAAACTCATATCTCAAATCACTAGGAAAAACATTTTTCCAACATGAGCAAAAACATTAGGTTTACAAGAGAAACTCAGCCAACACATCACCTTCCAGTCAACGCTCATCTCTAAAACTTTGCTTGATCACACCTAAAGGTCATCAATACAATAGACAAACTTTTGAGCTCATAATCCTTTGGGAACCCATACTTCCTATACCATGGTTTTTGACCTACATAACCTTAGCACAAGCTAAGAAACCCGAGAGCAAATAAAATTCTCCAATTACACACAAAAGACCTCCAAAACTTGAAATCACATGGAACACACTTGAAAGAGGTAAAAACACCTTAATATCCCCCTAAGACACCTTGACAATGTACAATTCTTCAAATGACACCTGAAAATCTCCATACCCAACCAGTAGATCGTGCACACCCAACAGTCAACATGCCAAAACACAAAACTGATCTTGACAACATTATCCTCATAATCCATATCAAATTAACCTTTAGTCTTTATATGCATTATAATACATTAACAACTCATCATCCTTGATTTTACACCTTTATTTGATTTGATTCACTTGAGCTAATGAAGCATACTAAATAACACAAGCTTAATGAACTGAAGCATCTCAAAAATGCTCCCCCTTAGATCATGACCACATATGTAACTAAGATCTACTCTTTGACACATATTGATCATAATAAACATGTAAAAACATCATACCACACTCAACACACCTAAGTTAGCTCTCCCTAAATCCATACCAATCTCTAAACTTTTAGGGCCCACAAGTCCTCTTTCAAGAGTCACCATACTACTGATTAGAACAACAAGAACAAACACAATGTAGATTTACTCACCTAAAACCAAGATCCCAATTAATTTTAAGACACTACACTAAATCAAGCTACCTCAAGATACCAACTATGGATGAAATTTGATTGTATCCATACCTTTCTTCTACTATAACTCATCTTCACAATCTTAGCCCTCGAGACCTCTCTCTTTACACCAAATATTGACTATTGCATATCATAACATGACTCCTTATGAGATGAATCAAAACAAAGGAACAAAATATCATACCATTTTTTCATACCTCAAACTAATATAACAACTCACCTTCATTAATTTCTTGTCATGCAACACTAGCTAAGACCCAACAAGCATCCACCATGCTTCCTCTTTCTGTAAATTGCCTCCTTGAAGCCTAGAGAGAGACACCTCTTTAACATAGTGAGACTAAAAGTAGCTCCATACTCTCATTTAAACTACATTCCTACCTCACCACCAAATTGACTTTGAATGGATCCTTGAATTCATGATTTTCTTCATATTTGTCAAAAAATGTACGCAATAGAAACTCTTGACTTTCTTTCATGTCTATCATGGAAAACAAACCATCTTTGGTATTAGTTTGATCTCTCCTAATAGGCTTAGGTTTCCACCACTATTTGTGACCTCTTCCTTACACACTAGGAGATCCATACACCTTATTTTTATTTGAGAACTCATTCAACCTTTTCGTTCAATACCTATAAATGTGACAAAATCTATGACATCTAAAAAAAACAAGATCATTCATACCTTCTTGATGATGATTATGTTCATTCTTTGACTAATTTTTTATCCTCTAGCATTATATAGCAATGTGGCCAAACTGATTTCATGTATAACAATGACTCTTGGATGAATATCTCATTGTATTATTTTGTCTAGCTTGTCTTATTTCTTGCACTCTAGGAGCCAGATTGGACTTATCTTGACTTGATGGTTTTTGCTTGTAGAACCTAGCAATATGACCAATTCTTTGACAACTATAGCAAAAAATGTCCTCCATAACTTTTTTTTGAATATGGAAGTGATCTCCCTTTGATTTATTACTTATTCTTCCATGGTCCTTTGCCATATGACCAAAACAAGATGACAAATAAAACAATGTCCCATAAAATATTTGGCATACTTTGAAGTATTTGGTTATCTGATTGGCTTCTTCATTTTGCTCTTGACGTAATATATCTTGTTGAATTTCATGTTTCCAACCTCTTTATATTTCCCTTATTTATTTTGATCCTCTCCAAGATTTCCTATCTTGACTATGACCCTTTCATGCTCATCCTTTAGGGAAACAAGATTAGTCTTCAATTGAATACATTCAGTTTCGTTAGCTCTCATGCTTGAAATTGCAACCTCTAATTGAATTCTAAGATATTTGATGGTATTATTATCCTCCTTAGCTTCTTTGGTCATGTCATCCTTCAATCTACATGCTTTCTCTTCCATAAACTTGATTAGTTCTTGATTCTCCTTTTCCTTCCTTATAGACTTACTTGAAAAACTCCCCTCAAGAGACTTAACTTGTGATTCAAGACCTTTGATCATATTCCTCATTTTGTGATTCCTCTTCTTTTTCTCCTTTAATTCACCAAGTTTACCCATGAGCTCAGCTTCTAGATCAACTTCTTATTCATTTTTGTCATAGAAAACTTCTTCTTCTCTATTGTTATGGAAAACTTATTCATCAAACATCATTTTTTATTTTAAATAACTATTTTTTACCCACATTATACCTTGGATCACCTTCACATGGTTAAACATACATATAAGGTCCTAATTCAATACCAATTATTAGAGGTACAATCACTGAGAGGGGGGGGGTGGTGAATCAATGATGCCTTATAATCCAATTCAATTCCCAACTCTTTGAACATTCAACACATAAAATCATGATGAATAAAAATTAACCATTGAAATGAATAAGGGAAATATAGCAAGATCAAAAACATACCATATGATATATGTGGGAAACCCTCTTGGGGATAAAACTCACTAAACCTTACAAGATGGACTACAGTCCTATAAAGATAAGATTCAACATTTACACTAACACCAATTGATCAAGGAAGACCTATCCCTTAATTTAGTGAGACACCCATCCCACAAGGAGGAACCAACATCTTAAGAAACCAAGAACCAACCAAGTTACCTTGATTTTATCTCCACTTCTGATCTAATGTCTTCTACACTTGATGATGGACTTATCTTACTTTCTCTCTTTCCCCTTTACACTTTCACAAACTTGCACACATAAGTATTGGATCCAAAACACCCTTTTGGATCACTCTTCACTTATTTTAAAATACACAATCAAAAAATATATAATTACATCAACAACATGACATGTAGGTCATACACACAAACCTCAACCTGCCTTGCTCTTCAACTAATCACACTCATTCAATCAACCTCTAGAGCTTACTCGCTCAATCTGTCTCTTCTAGGCTCATTAGGTCCAACGACCTATGTGTTCATCTTCATCACATTAATAAAATAATCTTGACTGATCCTTCTCACTCTTTTTTTTTTCTCAATGACTTGTACCCTCTCTTTCAAAGGTTCTCTACTTCACTTGACTCCACAAACACATAACTAGCATAATTAGTCCAATTAGACCTTGTACTTATACCACTCTCTTCCTTTACTCCTTCTTGGTAAAAAAATATGATTTACATACTTTTTATACATTTGAAATAGGTCTTCATACACATTACATGGTTAAAACACTCCACTCCATAGGTTAGATATAGTCCTTAAGACTCAAATCCCCCATTAGGCCTTCACATCATGCATTACTCTTACAACCTCTTGGACCACCTTAAACTTCTACCAATGATTATAACACATTAAAACTATCTCAAATATCTAGTTTATTACTTCCTCATAGATCCATGCCACTTGGAACACCAACTCAACACTTGAACCAAGCCATTCTAGACTGCTCGCCAATAGGCCTAAAAACATAGAAAAGTCTATCATATAGAAATGAAGTATAAAAACAATTTATCAAATAATCTACTCAACCAAATGCACTAATATATAATATATGACATATGAAACATCTTCATGTCCATTGGACACATTTACTTAGGCTCTAAGTACTCAAAACAACTATCTCAGAATGACCACTCAGACTGGTCATATACAATAAAAATACAGTCAAGCTATTTTGACTCTCCATATCTGATCAAGGGTATATCATGACATCCAATTATTTATAATAATCGTTATAGAATTATATAACATATAAATATTATTTTTCTTCTTCAATTCTACACATAACACCTTTAACTCACTTTGACAACATGGTCACTCAACCTACCAGTGTATTTAATAAACACAGTCAACTTTTAAGTATTTCTTCACACTAAAAATGGATTAGTAAAACCTTAAAAATACATAAATATAGTATTCATGGATTATAAAACAATATTAAATATATATTTCATTTTAAAACATCAAAATACTATAAAAACAACTCAATTATCCTTCTTGGGTCACTTGCAGAACACGGTCAAACATATAGTTAACTTTGGAGTTCAATATCTTGGAATGTACTAATAGTCAAATCATACAATTTTATTATATGGATGAAAATTAAATTCCTCTTCATATTTTATTTTTTTATTCATTATAAAAGTTTTCATATATCAAATTTATGGCTTAAACACTGCATACTAGTTTTTCCTTTGTTAATTTGCATGCCAACAATCACTATGTAAATGCAAATATTGCATTAATATTGATTCATCTAATGCTCCCTAAATGCTAGATTAAATATGATCCATATATATCCTTATAATTATACCTAACTTTATCTTTAGTTTTTGACCATTAATATTTTGTACATGCATCTATGATTAAGACACTTGGTACCCTCACGTGCCTTTTGAGCACATTGTTGACAGTCCCCGCTCTTGTGCCACTTGGTAGTCCCATGAGCATTATGAGCACCCTAATGTTAGACCCCACTCTTTTGTAACTTGGTATTCACACATGTCTTTTTATCAATAAATGTTTGACTCAAACCACAATGTTGATCTCCATCTATATGGACACATGTGTGTTGCTAATCTTCTATCAAAGCTTCCAAGATTGTGACACTTGTCACCAACTTGTGAAATCTTAGAATCCTTTGAATTTTTGATTAAACACACATCATTATATCACTATTGATAACATCACATCATCTATTATATCCTTATCTTGTCATATTAAATACTTGCCATTATATATGTGATCCAATTAAATGCTCACCATAGATCTTCGATAATGCAAATTTTGCTAAGTATGGGAACTTAGTGAACTCTACTTGAGAAACCAAATTTTCACCTTAATAATTTTGTATACGATCAACCTCATGACCTAACATTTGAACCACATGATCACCTTTCATATGGGAATCCACTCCTGTATCAAATTACTCTTAAAACTTTCACACATGTGAAATATGATGTCATCAAATTACTTAGAGTTATTTGTCAAGATGGCTACTTGAGCTTAGACATTCATATGACTTTTGATGAATTTTTTTCATTTAAATAATAATTTTAAGCATTCATAACATCCCATGGGGTCTTTGAAACATTTCCATATCATCAATTTCCTAATCAAGTAAAAAACTAAAGAACTAAGAACAATTTGTCATTATCATTCTAGCAGACATGACACTTGATCAACATCCTTGGTCACTTTAGAGACATCATTGATAAACATCCAATAAGTGAAACTTAAGGAAATCATCTAAGTTGGATAGAATGGTTTATACTTCATAGATCCAAGGATGAGCAAGAAGTGTGTTATAAGGAAATTTAATATCCATAATATGGATCAATGTGTGGTGGGAAATAGACCCAACAATGATAAAAAACTAAATAGTACTAGAAGACTCCCTCTTGGCATTGACATAAGCCTTTATTCTGACCATCTCTAGATGGATGTCCTTCACAATGTATCCCAATCTCTATAATAGTTTGAGGGACACTATATTGAGCCCTAAACCATTATCTATAAAAAACTCGCTTGATCTTATGGCTTTCAATAATTACCTCAATATACAATGGGTTATTATGACTTGGACCTAGGGTGGACATGTCTTTTTAATCAAACATAAGGTAATGAAATAAAGACAAATATCTAACTAGTGTTTGAAACTATTCAAAATTTATATCTTTGGGAATAGTTGATTCTTGTAAAAGAATATTCAAAATAGTTCTATGAACTTAATATGTACACAAGAGATCCAAGATGGAAATATACATAGGGGTTTTACTTAGTTGGTCTAATAGACTATAAGGTTTTTCAATATTGGGATGAATTAGCTTTGCTTTGGTTAGAACACTACTAGGCTTCGATTCTAAAGGCACAATGTTCACATTGGGTTCTATGGAAGTAGGAAAAGGCCCATGGAGAGTAACTCATGATCATCTAGTTACAATTTTGCAACCTAGAGCTGGGAAGGAGTCATTATAATTAGAAGTTTAAGGAGAAGGGCCTTGGAGGGTGACTCGAAGGTGTCTAGTTGCATTACTATAGTTTTGAGTCAATGAGGAACCATTGCAATTAGAGGAAGGGTGTTGTCTAAAAATAATAACATGTAAAAATGGAGTCACAAAAAAATTGCATGAACTCAACATGGTATTACTAGAGGGAGAGGGTGTTGGCCTTATAATATTGGGTCCTATATTGTGAAGAGCATAAGATGCCTCATGGGATTTGACAATAATTATGGAAATGCGGGTTGTAAAAATGTGTCCCATGGCATTCTTATAGTTGTAAGACATGTTGTAACCTAATTTGTTAGCATGGGTATTTTGATCCAAATTATGATCATGTTGATTATAATTTGTCCCTAATTTTGGTTCTAATTATACTATTGGTTTTATCCTTAGTTTTATTCTTGATTCTACTGATTGTTCCTTGGTGGTGGTTGATTATGTTGATGGAATGGATCTTGGTAGATTTTGATACCCTGATTGGTGCCTTGTGAGGCTAATTTGATCTCAACTTCACCATTCTCGATCAGATCTTCAATTATGTACCATAATTAGATGCACCAATATGTATCATGTCCAATAACATGATGAAATTTCACCATTCATTCTTTGTGTACCAATATTTGGTTGATCTTGATGAAATGGCCTTGGTATTAGCCATACAATTATGTTAGCTACTATGAGCTTTTGGAATACTATCTCAACAAGTTCTCCCAAATTTTTGAAGACTTTATATTGATTGTGGAATTTCCTTTATAGAGGTCATATTTTCAAATTGGGTGGTGGATTAGGGGGGATTGTACCATTTTTACGTGTCTTGCTTCAGTTACTCCATTCCTTAATATGTTATTGTTCTTGTTGAAACCCTTAGGTATCTCTTGTGCAACTATTAGAATAGAATATTGGGTCAAATTTGAAGTTTTAACCTACACAAAAATCTTGATAAGGTCCTTGACAATAAGAGCCTTCTTAATATGCAACCCTTTGTCAATAATTTACTAAAATGAGTTATCATAAGTAAGTCATAAATTATGTGTGACCTAAGGATGTAAGTTATGTGTAAAAATGTTTGCCAATTATTTGTCTGGTAAATTATGTTGAAAGCGACCCACTAATGCTCTCCATATTTGTAGATATGCAGTGAAGATTTCTTTATCATGTTGTTTAGCTTTGTATAAGTAAATAATGGTCAATTCATGCTCAATGTTGTATGATAAATGGTTGATGAACTTTTCAAATAAGTTGATCCAATCTATAATTGATCCCTTGGGTAACTTAAGTAGCCAAGCTAAAGCTTGTCCGACTAAACTTTGTAGGAACAATCAAAGTAAGTAAACACTACATTAAGTAAACTCTTATCATAATATGAAAAATGCCTAAATATGTTCACAATGGTCTCTCTTTGCTTTGTAATTTTCAAATCTAGGTGCCTCAAAATAAGATGAAAAGGATACTTGCAGAATAGATAAATCAAATGTATTTGGGCATACCTCATTAAATTTTTACTTCTTGAATCTATTATTTGTCTCTAATCATGTCACAATCTCTTGCATAGAGTTTGAATCTTGCATGTTTGGTGCATTCATGGTGGAACATAATCTATTGGGGTAGAATGTTCCCTTATTGTTATTGTTGGGGTGGTATGTGGCCCTATTGTTGTTGTTGAGGTGGAATGTTCCTTTGTTATTGCTTGGATTTGGTAGGGATATACACCCTATGATCCTTGAATTGGTTTTGGTTCACTCCTTGAGTCGAGTAGGTAAGTAATCGATTCCTAGGAATCTATTACTTTGAATCAACCATGTTTTACTAATTTTGGGGAGTTCTTTACCTATCACCATTGCACATACTGGTTTAGATGAACTAGCCAAATTATTTTACATGATTTCCTCAATATGCACTGAATTTTTTGGTATTTGGTTTTGTAAAGGATCAAGATGTTCTTGATGATTGAAAAATGTGTGCTCCATGTCTAATGGAGCGTGTTGTGAAAGCTCTTGGGATTTGGGTTGTTCTATTGAGACATCTTGATCTATCATTATTATGTTCTTAACTATATTTTACATTGCTTCAACCATATTTCCTTGTTCCTTTGAATTGTTATTATGGATTGAAATAGCTACTAGAGAGTTTGTTAAGTACATGATAAGTTGATCTACTTATTATTGACTTATCTTCTTAATATTATTGACAAGATGTTGATCATTTGGTTTTGACTCTATAATTATTTCCTTTCCATTATTATTAGAATAAGGTATGTTTGATTGTGCAATGTTTTGAAAAACTTTATCTTGTTGTTATTTTCCTTCTGTAACTAAGTTATGCAATTATTCAATATTAAAATGTGAGGGTAGTCTTACACCTAGTTCTATAAAACTAGAAGGGCCTCATCTTTGTTCTCTTATGGTTGATAGTCTTTAAAGTCTTCCTTATATCTTATAGTTGCGAGAATGTCCTCAAAGACAACATAATTATCTTGACCATCATAATAGTGATCCTCCTCATAGCTTGGGCCACAAGGGACCCCCATATGAGTGTACCATTGAGTTATGTCTAAAAATGTTTCTCTCTAAATTTTGACTAGATTTGGAAATGTTTTGTAAATTTTTGAAAAAGGTATGTGCTTTGATCCTTTCAAAACAAAAATGACTAGGTACTAAAGAGACTATAATATGAGGGTGTGTAGTATCACACATAATTATAAGAATGATTTTAAGTAAATTAATCAACCTTGGGAAAATTTTAAATTGTATGAATTAGAAGAAGGTATGATAACTCAAGAATCTAAAGTGTAAACTAGTACACCAAATCCTAGATTTAGAGATACATCAATATTGTAAAACCTAAATCACCTTTGATGATTTGTTACTATAATAATAGAATAAATCCCTTTGGATTAGGAAGGAGAAAATTCAAACCAAGAAACTCATGATGTGAAAACATGCAAAAATTCTTAAATATAAAACTAGAACCAAATGGGTAGCACAACACTACCACATGGCAATAGGAATGGTAGTATAAGATGTTGTTCTAGAACTTAGAGTGCACTAAATACATAAGATTACTTAAGTTTACGAATGATAAAAATGATAATGAGTCTATGAACGACCTTCAATCCAAATTATAAATTGAAACCACGTTCCCTCAAGTCAAGTGAAAATGGTGAACCCAATTCAACATGTCGACCTTATGAACAAAGAACGGTACAATTTTGAATTTGAACTATAAATGAATGACTTAAAGATAATTTGGGAATTGGTTTAGACTCAAATGGGTAACATAACTTCCAATTAGATGATATGACACATTATTTAAGATGGAAAATTTGAACAAGGAAAAGATTGATTTTCACTTGGACAACATAACGCCTCCTTATTCAAGAAATTATGGAAAATGTTTTTTGGCTATGTCATGTGTTTACAAGCAAGTTTTGACTCAAATCAAGGACCAAGTAATCTGGTATCAAAATACAAATGCATCTAAGCAACTATCCTAAGCCCTAAACTCATAACGTTTTCTTTGTATTGTTGAAGTTTGTTTATATACGTATACTTAGAAGGAAATTAATTGTTCATCCAAAATAAAAGGGCATTATATAGCAGGGTATTTTACACCCCCATTCTTCCAAGTGACAATACGATGACATGGAATTTTGGGATTACCCTACATCAATAATACTTTGGATTAAGTGGGGATTTCTAAAACGTACAATTTATGACCATCTATATGGTCCCAAGTGTGGTTAACACAAGAGATGTAGCACATCAATTCAGTTCACACCAATCAACTTATCATGCAAGGGTATATTCTTTTGAATGATGATACCATCCATGGACTACATAGTGGTATCCCTTGGTTGACCAAACTTGACTTGGGATTTCATTACTAAAGGAGAGGCTAGTCACTCAACCCTCTGGCTCTAGCAGTATGCATATCCCAATTTGTATACCCCATAGTGGAGTGGGGTTGAAACACTACCAAGAGATGAAGCCTATGGTAAATTATTCCCTAGAGAACCCATGGGAGGTATTGACATTCCCCTCACAAGCCGAAATGCATGAAATAAAATCTAAGTAAAAAATCCTTAGGGTTGTTTTTAGATCACCCAAACCATATGGGTTTTGGGGAGAGCCTAGACAACTTCCTTTTTATGCCTTGGAAAAAAAATTGCAATGAGAAGGTGCTTTTGATCACCAACTTCCCTATAGGGAACATGAAGAGATCATACATGCACAATTTCTTTTCCTCAAAAAATTTAACAGTCAAGTGATAGATGACTTATATAAAGCAAAACACACTTTTGAAAAATATTGCAACTTTAATATGAGTTTCGTTTTAAGCACTGAATTGAAATGTTTGATGATGTTCTTGGCACTTGGCCTTAGTTTTCAAAAACTTTGAAAAATATCCACTTCAACAATGAAGTAAACCATGTAATTTTATTTTTAAACACCAAAGATAAGGTTCTTAATTTTTTTTAAACACCAAATAAAATGTAAAAAAGACTTAGTTATGCGCAAATAAACAGTTTTCCTCACAGGGCCTACAATAAAAATTAGAGGGTTTTATTTAGTTTTGAAGCATATTTGCAAATGAGACAAACAATTTTGGATTTATTGCTCTTGGGTCTATATTTTTTGAAAAACACAATGACTGATGCTAGTCATTATTGATTGATGTTGGTCACTGCAAGATAAATGTCGATCGTATCTTAACCATTTCCAGTCAAAATCGATAGATAATGGTCACTTGTGAACATGAAGGCAAAAACGTTATGCTTGAGAATACTTGTTTGCTCATCTTTTAGGATAAAAACTCCAAAAGAAATATTCTGGATCAAGAAATGTTTAGACTAGAGACTTATAAAATTCAATTTGATAAAAACAAGCTTGAATAAAGATCTAAAATTTAAATTTTTAGTCATATTTTCCCCTTCTACCCAACTGATGCCTTTTAGCCTTGACTGATGCCGGTCACACAGAACTGATGCTAGTCACTGTGTAACCTATTTGTTGATAAAAATGTTAGAAACATGGGAAAATAAGCCTAAAAATTGTTGTTAAAGGACTTTTTAATGAATTAAATGGAAATATGAGATTTCCAAGATGTCTTCCTTGTTTGAATGGATGCTATGGTCCCATTGGGCATGCCAAGATGTAGTGTTGGATTACAAAGAGAATTACTTCAAATATTAGTCATGTTCAACATAAAAGAATTCATAAGAACTAATAATCTAAGCTAACATATTTATTTAGGTTTGAAAATGATAATAAGAAGCATTTTAAAGAAAATACATATGCATATTACCTTCCCAAGTGATTCCACCATGCAAAAGTGGATCCAAGCATGTTTTCCCCCTTGATTTGTTATTCTTGTCTTTGTCAATAATGGATGCCAAGCTCCTCCACCATCTCAAGATCACCATGCATAATATATGCTCATGATGTAAAATCACTAATATAAATATTAAATGAATCTATCCTATTGTAAATAAGGCATTAATCAAAATATGCAAATGACTTGTGGAGAGAATCTTACATGATAAGTTTACACAATTTAAGCTTAATTATGATGTTATACACCCTTATATTTATAGATTTTTCAAATGGTTCGAGATCAACCATGACCATCGATCTCAAGATTGAGATGCATGTCCATGAATTAATCTAATATTTTGTAATAAATCTATAAATATCCTCATAAATATATAGGAGGAAGAGGCATTAATTAGGCATGGGTGCCCATGAACCTGATATTTATTGCATTTATGACCTAAGGATGCTAGTCCATTGATTATTTTATTAGGTGATGTAGATATTCAAAACCAATTTCCAATAAATAAATATTCAATTTGATCCATGGAATTCTTACTTAAGCTAATAATTTGGTTTAATTTGCCTAAGTAAGATTAATCAATTTGAGGTCAATTCTTTGAAAATTGGTGCACAATTAATAAAAAATGGTCAGAAAGTCATATTACTGGGCCTTAATTTGACTCAGGAGGAATTAGAAGGTGATGTTAGATGCATACAAATTGTTATCCCATTTAGGATGTTTCTAACATAAAATAACAAAGGTACATGATGTATACTAACAAATTAGAAGAAAAGAATGATCCAAGGCACTAAAATGCAAAATCATCACTTTGACTCAAAAATTTTAAGAAACGTTAGGAACCACATAAAATACATTGCCTCATTTAGGGATACATTGGCCTAAATTGGCACTTGTATATGACAAGCTTGAACCATTTAGCACATTTAAGTGACTTTGGCCTAAATTGGGCATTTTATTTCAAATAAAGTAAGATTGACAATTTCAACACAAATGGTGTTAGGAATTAGATGTCTACAATTATATTCTGAGAAGGCTTATAACATGTTATATCAATTTTATATAAACATGAAGGTAATCATGACCTATTTTGTGTTTTTATTGATATTTAAAGTTAAACCTTAAATTTAGTTTAACTTAGAAGGCAAAAATATTGAATGAGAATGGATTAGTTATGACACTTAGTCTTTCTTGAAACCCCTCACTTAGACTCATCTTATCTTATTGGATTAAATGGATTTATATTTATTATTTAGGGTTATACATTTTGTGATACCTAAGATTTATTGTTCCTTAGAACTATTGTTTTCTATATGGGTTGTTTATTATTAGGAATGCATATTATCTTGTAGGATCTCTATAATATGTTTATACTATTATCTCAATTGAATCTCCACTAAAGAGGTTCTCAGTGCAAATGTATACCCATTTAAATCATTATATAGGTTAGAATGAGTGAAGTCTTGGTTTGTGATTTGAAGTATCAATAATGGTGATTCCTCATGGTATCTTTTTGTGTCTATAGATAAATAGATATGGTAGTAGGGTTATGAAGTTAGAAATTGGATGTTTCTCACATTGCATAATTATGTATTATAGATGGATAACATTTTCTATACTCTGGATAGAGGTATAAGTAAGAAATTATTTATCTTTGTGATGTTTCCCATCAACTTGTTACATGTGGCATGCTAGTGTACCTTTGTTTGAACTATGCATGATCATAATTTGATTAAAATTTTGCAATTGCATATAAATAATCATGTCACTACATGTACCTTGTATGTGACTATTCTGGTACTTAATATTTGTGAATGATTTTGGAAGACCCAGATCTTAGTACATTCCTTATTATGCTTGGAATATTAATGAAAATAGTTACCTAAATTTTGTTATATAATATGGAAAATTTCTTATTATATTATGTTATGACTAAGCCCTAATGAAAAGATAGTCTTTATTTATTTTAGTCTCATGGCTAAGGTTATATTAAGGTGTGTGTAATGTGCATTATATTATATCTCATTATTTTTAATAAAGTGAATATTGTATATGGTCTAATCTATTTTGAAGACTCTACCTTTCTTGGAAAACTATACACATAGGGTTTATATTGTGTTTTCTTTAGTGTTCCTATTTCACACACAATGAATGGAATGTGATGATTCAATGGATTGGAATAATCTCTAGGTGGAATAAGAGGATACAATACATTTGGACTTAATAAATATCCCAACCCATAGTAGTGTTAAATTTTAAATTGGCACATTCAATAGGTGTTAGTCCAATGGGACTAGTTTAGTGAGAAATTTTCTACCTAGGAAGATGAAAATATTTTTGGATACCACTATCCTCATTTTTTTAATAGGAATTAAAAATAAGCCTCTTTTAGGTGGATTTAATGTCATATACCACCTTGAATATCATTTAATAATGTGTTTGAAACACCATTGTAATAATTTACGTTCTTGATTTCCATGAACTATCTTGTTGATTTTAATTTTTACTTGAGTATTATGTTTCATTACTATTCATATTAGATAGTTTTTTATATTGGTTTTTAAATTATTCAATATATTTTATGATTAATCTCTTCATAAAGTTGTTTTTGATGTTGTTTTTCATGATTTTAGGTAAACCAAAAGAATGACCTATGCATAATAATGGAAGAATCTAGTGAACCCTCACAACAATGACATATAGGTATAAAAGAGTAATACAATGAAAAAAAATCAGTTTTAAATTTCCACCACTCCTTATGTGTTGTTTCATAATGTGATGACCTAATATTATGTGTATGTGTTGTGTTCATTGGAAGAAACTGTCATTGGCATTGTGCCAATTGTGCTCATTATTGCATGTTTTAGGGTGCACTTCTATATTGCAAGCTTTATTTAGGTTTTAAAAGCATTTTTGGCACTAATTTTCATTATGATATTTTTGGTTGCTTGACATTATTGGAAGAACGTTAGTCTTAAGCCTTGACCTTTTAAAATGTCATGATGGCCAAGTCATTATGGTTTAAAGGTAAAACCGAGTTTGATTATTTGAAAGTTACTTGATTTTGAAGTGATCGTGATTATTAAAATAGATTTGGATTAATGTAAAATCCATGAAGGCATTGACCTGAAGTTGAGAGAATGGAAAAGATAGAAGGAAATTAGAGGTAATAAATAATAATTGATAAATTAGTGGGCTGAGCCCTACTACATGTGTTTTTGGGGAAGAATATCTACTGAGGCATTATAGAGCATTTCCATTTTGGGCCTCCACTTGAACATATCTATTATTTTTTTAGTTCACATATTTTTTGGAGGAATTTTCCTTTGGATATATAGTGCATTTTGAAAAAAAAAAATTCCTTTGGATATATAGTGAATTTTTAAAATTTTAAAAAGTGTAATTGAGCAAATGAGATAGTCAAAAGGAAAAAACATTCTTGCACATAGTATTTGATTGAGAATTGAGTAACTAGTTATTTTAGTTTCTATCTCCTTTTTTTTTTTTTTTGGAATTCTACATCAGAGTGTCATGATAATTTTTGTAAATGGAACTATCTAAGGAAGGTAGAATGGGAGTTAATATAGGGTTTTAGTGCCTTGTATGAATCCTTATTCTTCACATCTCCCCCATATAGTCCTCTATGCCAAGAAATTATTTTATCTCCTCTATTTATTTCTTGATTTTGGTGCTATGTTGGATTTAAGAATGGTTCTATTTGATTTGGATTTGTGAATGGTATAAAATCATAGTTGCTCCATCAATTTTTTTTGTAAAGCCTATTGGTTTTGCCATCATATGCTCATGGATGTATTATTATTTTTTACTTGTTGTTTTATATAGTGTTTCCCTTATTTGAAATAAATCCTACTTCACTTGGTGGAAGAATGATTACTCTCTCTCACACACATTTATACTGTTTTATACTTTTATTGTATCATGATTTTGTTTGGACTCTTTTAATCTCATGGATGATGGTTGGGGTGGTAAGGGCCACAAATGGTTGGGCTTATTTTATTCTCCTCAATTTTCATTAGTGGTTTCATAGAGGAGTTTTTATTCAAATGCATGTAAATGGAAGTTTATTTCAATGTTGATCTTTCTATCTATTTCATTGATAGCATAAACAAATGTAATCATTGAATGAGTTTTATTGTTGACTGTCATTGTACTATACTAGTGTCAATGAGTTATTTAGGCACCTAGTAACGTATCTCGGTCAATATATTAATTTTAGTCTTGTAACGTGTTATATCATTGTTCTATAAACATGAAGACAATAATTCCATAGTTTATGCATTTCTTGGTGTTTAAATTATAACTATAGTTTCAAGTTAAATTAGAAGGCACAAATAATTAATGGGAATTAATTAGTTATGAAATTTAAAATTTATCCTAACATCTCACTCAGGTTCATCTTATCTTATTGCATTAAATGGATATATTGTTATTATTCATGGTTGCACATTTTTTCCTCAAGAAGTTTGATTATTCCTTGGAACTATTTTTTATTGTATTGATTATTTATTGTTAGGAAATGATGAATGTTCAAGTATTTTATAAAGTTAAAGCATCTATTTTAGATTTTTAAAATGGTTGATTCAATTTTTAATGGGTTTCTTAAATTTAATTAGCACCACTATTCATATTGGAGTTAGTCATGTATATTGAAGTATGTGATGCTTGGGTAAAAGAGTTAGTATCTTACTTTGATGGTTAGGTGGAAAACATTATTTGATTAAATGATTTAACTTTAAAAACCTATAGTACAGTTTAATTTTTTTCCCAAATGCTACAAGAAGCCTTATTAAGAATGATCTTACAAGAAAGGATAAAATGTAGGCATGGGGAAACTGTTCACGAAGGTTTGGTAGTTGGATTAAAATTTGAACCTACCCCGATTAAAGGAAAGCATGTGAGGATAGAAATCTATGATTTAATGCAATGTATAGTGTGGGGAAAATCATCTATTTTTAATATTGTAATTGGAATGATTCCTCAAAGGATAAACATTGTTGTTCATTCTGGATTGGGATGGACACAAATGTATTGTATAATTCCTCTAATTAATGTGATTACTATCAATCAAAGTTGTATAAATATCATTTTTGTATAGAAAAAATCAAATAATGTTTTATTGTTGATCACTTGTTAAGAAAAAGGCATACATGTCCTTTATTTTTTGAAATTTTAAATTTTAAATATTTGAAGATATGATAGGGAGGGAGTAAAATGGAAAAGGTACAGGCTCTTCATTTTCTTCCTGGCTTGGATGATTACTATTACAAATCATAAGCAGCCAACTAAATAAAGAATGTCTAGTTTTCTTAAGAATCATCAATGTTAATCAAATCACCAAACATTAATCTACAAATGGGAGGAGCAAAATTGATGATATCAAAGGTTGTATAATAAAAATTGTTGAGACATATAGTTCAACATATTTGTAGAGTTGGGTATTGTGTGTATGGAAAATATTGTTCATTGGGAAAGGTTTTTTCCTTTAGTTGAAAGAAATCATTAGTAATGGCATTGGTGGTAGAGTAGTGTATGAAATATAATGAAATTAGTAACTTGACCATCATTCTTGTGAATTTCATGAAAAATTATCTCTAAGCAAGAAGCCTTGAACACAAATGTAATTTTTAATGTTCTTGGTAGTGCATATTCCTTAAGAACCACAAAGACCTAGAATGTGGCATTGATATTAGGGGTGGATCTAGATTGTAACACATTTGTCACCATTATTCCATCTATAATATTGAATTCCTCTAGATTTGTGAAGGACTATGCATGAGAGGAATTATGGTCTATAGGCTCAATTGTATAAATATAATTGATGCTAGAGCTTGAATTTTTAATTCAAAAGTAGTAAACGTTTTAAGTTTGATTGTTGCCATTTTTGAACCATCATTGAAACATTTAGCCTCCCAAATGTTAGTTTAAAAATATTGAACCAAATCATTCCATTGGATGGTGAATTTGTTGGCCCCAGATGGTAATGTGCCCTTGTTTGAAATTATGGTTTCAATTGTAGTGAATGATGCCCCCAAAGAGAGGGTACCTCCACCATCAACTGAAAATGAACTACACAAGTATAGTGACATAACCATAGCAAGCACTAAGAGAAAATATTTCAAATAATTTAATCTCAATAAATTATATTTTATCATTTCCATATTATTTTCATTTATTATTGTAATGAAAATATATCTACCATTACTGTCTTTGGCATACCTTTTATCAAAGTGGGTCAAATCAAATCTACTAGATAGGATCAAATGTATAGATAAAACCTATATATAGTAGTGAAACATAGAAAACAAAACAACATAAAAGAGCAAGAAAATTGTCCCCAAAAAATAAAGTTGCATTAATAAGCATTAGCTAAATTTTACATAGGAATGTTCTTTATATAGATGGATAATAGATAAAGCTCAACATCCTCATGCACTTGGGATTAATTTCTCCTTAAGGACCTTTATTAATCTAAGAAAGATAGATTAAGCCATGTAGACAAAACCCAATAGGACAAAAGTATACTTGAACACCTCCCTTAAGCATAGCTTAGGTGGGTAGAAGAATTGGGTCCCAACACAAAGGCCCAATGAGGTATCCAAGTACTTAGATATGATCTCCCATAGGAGGAAGAAGATGGATCCATATGAAACATAAGAAGAGCCTATAAATGAAGATACTTGATCTTAGTGAAAGGTATGGTGAATATATTATAAATTTTATCCATTTTATAAATGTAGTAGAGATCAATGATCTATTCATAGATGAGTTCCTAGATGAAATGCATGTTAATATATATATGTCTGGTCTGTTGATGGAGGAACTAATTATTATAGATCTATATTGTGCTTTGGATATCATAAAAGATGATTCTTAGTCATCAAAATTAGATGCCAAACTTAGTGACAATCCCCTAAAGTCAAATAGCCTCAGTGACAACATTAACAACTCTTATGTATTATTCCTTTATAGAAGATAAAGTAATAGTATTTTTATTCTTTCTTGACAAACTAATAAAACTTGAATCAAGGGAGAAAATATATCGCAAAGTAGATTTGAGATTATAAATGTCACCAATATATTTTGAATTTGTATAACCAAACAAGTCTATGTTGATGCCCACTCCATATTGAATTTCAAAACTATGAGTACCCTGAATGTAGTTTAGTATCTACTTAACTTCCTTTCATTACATTTGATGTGGTTCCTACATGAATATAGAGACCATGCCCACTACATATTAAAGGTTAGGACTAGTGTGCATGAGATAGATGGGACTACAAATAAGTTGTTAATATGAGATATCATCGACCAATGTATATGGACAATTATCCTCAAACTTCATGCTAGATAGAAAAGGAGTCAAAGTTGGCTTACTATCATCCATGTTAAACCATTCAATAAAATCAAGAGCATGCTTGTATTATGAAATAATGATCCTAGAGTTAGACTAAGAAATTTCAATCCTGAGGAATTAATGCAATAAGCCCAAGTTATTCATTGAGAACCTGTTAGATAAAGCAATGTTCATTGTTGTGGTGGTGGATGGATAACTCCTTGTGGTCTATAAGTAATCCATGTAGAAAACCATAATCAATAGTGAATCATCTTGTCATAAAAGTAGAAATTTAGATTTGAATCACATCTATTGAATCTAATAGAAATAAGAAAAGAGTCCATATTGGTATACCAAGCTCGAGGATCTAGTTTGATTCTATAGATAGATTTATGAAACTTTAACATTAAGGAGGATAAATACTTGTGGTTGTTATATGTATATTTCGTATTTGATGTCACTATGAAGAAAGGCACTCTTCACATCCAACTAATTAACATCCTTGTGATGTGATACGATAATGGCAAGAGTGAGTTAGATTGAGTTCATTTTGTAAACTAGGGTAAACATCTCGATATAATCAATGTCAAGCACCTAAGAAACACCCATTGCTATCAAAAATATTTTAAACTTGTCTACATACCCATTTGCTATAACTTTTATTCAGTATATCAACCTACATTAAACAAGTTTTCTTCCCTTAGGAAGTGGGAGTAAATCCCCAAGTGTTATTCCTCTGCAACAAACTATACTCCTCTTCCATAGTATTATCCCACATAGGAGTGACTAATACCTCACAAAATGATTATAGATCAAAAGTAGATGTAATGAAATCATGTGGGACATCTTATAATTATGAACATGTTTACTTATTATCTGATGGATCTCTAACCCATTGGCCAACACTTTGCAATGTCTATCTAGCTCAAATGGGACTAGTGCTCAGAGATTTAGGAGGGAATTGTTCATCATCTAAAGATAATCTATCAGGAGGATGGGAATCCTCATCACAACTCTCATAGTTAGAACTAGAAGAATAATATGTATCATCAAGAGGTTGATTAGGTAGATCTAAATTGTTAGAACTATCATAAAATACAAGTGCATTTAAGGAAAGGTGAGAGGTGTTGAGTGTGGAATCCTAAGGACCCTGTTTAAAATAAACACTCCCCTCAATGAATAAGTCATGAGTGGTGTTATGGAGAAGTATGTATCCCTTAACACCCTTTGGATATCCAATAAAGATCGAAGACTAAGTTTGAGATTCTAGTGCCTTAATTTTATTCTTTATAATGCAAGCGATAACAAGCAAAAAAAACACTCAAAGTGATATAGTGTGGTTTTTTTACTATTCTAAGCTTCAAAAGGAGTGACTCCTTTCAATTTTTTATGATAAACTTAGTTTTGGTTATAACAAGCAAAGTTGATAGCCTCAGACCAGTACTGAGCTGTAAGAAACTTGGAGTGTAGTATATAGTTGGCCATTTTCTTTAAGGACCTATTATTATACTCTATAACACCATTCTATTGATCACTATATGATGATGTATACTATAGTTCAATCCCATCTAATGTACAATGTTTTTCAACACAATTACTTACATACACCATTATTGGTACATAAAATCTTAATGGATTTACTTGAATATTTTCTAAAAGCTCCTTGAAGTCCTAAAAATGATCAAAGACCTCATATTTATACCTAAGAAATTACACCCAAGTATATCTCAAATATTAATCAATGAAGGTAAGCATGTATCTGGTTCTATTAAATGAATGTTTTAGAAATGGGTCAGTAATGTCATTATGACCAATCTCCAATATATGTTTAGATCTCTATGATTTTACCTTGTCATAATTATCCTTAGGATGCTTACCAAGTATACCACCCTAGAAAAATATGTTAGAAAACTTGACTCATGGTAACCCTAAAACCATGTCATGATGATCAAATTACTCTAGGTAGTGATAGTTGAGATGGTCAAATTGCTCATGCCATAGTTTACTCACATCATTTGATTGAGTGAGTAGTGCAATAAAGGGTTGATTAGGAGAAAAAGATGAGAACCTATATGACTTGTATTGGTGATTTATTTTCCCAAGTGCAAAAATTGAGTCACTGTTAACTTCCCTAATAACCATAGAATTAGGTGTGAACTGAACTCTCTTTCCTGAACCGATGTGAGTGATCTAGTAAATAGATATGAGATTACTAAATAAAAAGGGAATGCATAAAACGTCTCATTACTCACTTCAACATATCCACTCCCACTAATTTCTATGGAAGTATCATCACTTAATAGAATGGAAGGCATAGAACAAGGATCCAAGGATGTGAACATGTCATGTGATGAAGCCATGTTGTGTGATGCACCATATTAAATAACCAATGTGGAAGGTTGGGATGAAAGTGTAACAAGTGTTTTGCCCTTATATTTTCCCTTCTTAGTGTATTTGACCTTAGAATAACCCTAAATTATGAACTATGAGTGAAAGAATTAGGGATACTACTATTATGTTTCTTGAGCATTTTTTTTAGCTGGTCAATTTATTTCTTCATGCACTTGGACTCATCATGCCTAGATTTAGTGAAATAGGCACATGTGATTCACTCTTTATTATGTTTCCTATCTAAAGATGAATCCTTTGATGCTTTTGGATTTGCATCTGCTTTTTAACCCTTTCTTTGTTATATGTCTTTCTTGTTTTATTTCTTCTTACTACTAGAAGCCTTCTATTTATCATGACTCATAATAAGTCATGAGATTTGGATGACTTTAGTGTACCTATTTGAATGAATTTTCCTTGCTCCTGAGTCAAGTCAGTAGTAACGTCATCCAAGGATGGTGTGGTCCATATAGCTCCAAGGACACACTTGGTTCTATGGAAGGTAGAAACAAATATAGAATACTCAGATCCCAATTTGGTAAGGATGGAATGAATCAATTGATCATCTTTTTTATCAATGACAAATAATTTCATCTATAACTTGATTAATTTAAAGTTGGTGAAAAAATATTGAATCGTATCAAAGTCACCTAGGCTCAAACTAATGAGATCATTCTCTAATTCATTACCCCTCATTTCATCTTATTTTCTAAAGAGTATATCCAATAAGGTCCAACTTGATTTGGAGTTGTTACAGATTCAATATGAAAAAGTGAGTCAAAAGACATAGACAAGCAAAATATACCATAGGCTTGATCACTTTGGTTGTACCACATTAGGTGTCAGTTCTATTTCTGTAACCATTGTTATTTGATGTAAGAATTTGCTCCTCAAGAAGATTTATACTTTGAGTTTCTACTCATGATAGTTGAATAGTGTAAGAAGTAGAATGAAACTAAGATCCATCGTGTATAAAAGAAGTATTTGTTGAATTGCATGTGTTGTAGACTATATTGGCATGTTCTCATCATTAATGTCAAATGGGTACATCATGTAAAGGCATAATAGTCATTGATGTCAAAGGTCTGTTTGGTCTAGTGCTTGAGCATGTTAGTGGCATAAAGAGAGTGTTGATCAGTGAGTGAGTATTGTGGATATGAGTAGCCTATGAGAGTATTCTCAATTGGTAGCATGATGATGTCAAAGGTGACTAAGCCTAGTTGTAAATATGTACATTGATTGAATGTTGTCAATGAAGGATGTCATCATGAGAGAATTTGAAGGCAACTAATTTATTATGGTGTAAAAATGGAAGGTATAGGTCATGAAAGAGTGTTTAAAGATAAATAATGTATACAAAGGAAGCATAGTGTATGAAGAGGTATGTACAAGTCACTAATGTCATGATATAAATAGGTATGTGCAAAGGAATGTCTGTGCATAGTATGGCATAGTCATGACATGAAGAGTTTCAGGGTGAGCCATGTGAAGGAAGCTTGGTCATGTGGCTTTTTGTCTGTATCAAGCTGTGGAAGATTTTTGTCATTATAATGAGAATGGTATAGTGATATGAGTGTGTTTTGATATCTTATGTCTATTTATTTGATGTTTTTTGAGGTCATGACATGGAAGGAACAAGTCAAGGTGTCAAGTACATTAGAAGCTTCAGTCTAGTCATAAAATGATGAAGATATGAGCTAATGGCATGATAAGGTGAGTGAAATCAAGAATGTGATAGGTTGTGTGATCATGATAATAAGGTGTGTATGTACCCAAAAGTGTTTCAAATCGAGTCTTTAGAGGTAGGACATTTAGTCTAGGTCTACATCTAGACCTCTCTTAGACCCTCCCTAGCCTAATGAGGCATGAAGATATAATTTAAAGGAAATTATGTATATTTGAGCATCGAAAAAGGTAATATATGTTTTTTTAATCATTTTTACAAAGTTTCAGGCCATGGTTTGAACAAAATTACATGAAGCATTGGTTTAGGCTTTCTCAAGTTTACATAATGAGGTCTCACGACTTGAGAGGTACTTTTAGCCATTTTTTGGCATGTGTAACCTCTACATAGGAACTTGAGATAATAAGGAGAAATGGGAAAGAGTCATAGATAAGATCTCTAGGCATTGGTTTTGGATTTCAAGGGATTTATTTTATGAACAATCGTTAATACCAAAACTTGTGTTAAACCTCTCTGAAACACTAAGAAGGACCTAATGTGAAATATCATGTTCAAATCAGATTATAATTGACTCAAATGACTATAAATTATATTTTATGATGTATTAAACTCTCTCAAATATCTCCAATTGATGGTGGTTAGTCAGATAAGAGAGAAAATCCAAAGATACATGCTTATTTGTCAAGAAGTTATTATATCTCTCAAAATTTACATTGGTCAAGAAACCCAAATGGATGGTATAGGTATATAGAGACTCATAATAAATTAACATGATGGTTTTTGTATAGGTTCCACCCTTAAAGTATTATAAATTGGTCATCCAAGTTAGCCAGTCGTAGACAGAGCTAATGGTGTGAACAATGAAAACCCCATGTAGAGATGAAAAGATGGATTTGAGGGTCTAAGCATGTTATATTGGTACAAAAAATTACATTAAGATTTTATTTATGAATTTCAAGTCATTTTCATTCTTGAAACAAGTTTTGGTGGTCAGTGAATATGGTGAAAAGTTATTCACAAAATGACTTGTCTAGTTCAAATAAGACTGTGTGATATAGGGTCAAGAAATTATCTGAAACACAAATATTTATCATTAGACGATATGATATTTATAATTTATAATGGTCTTGAGATATAATAGGAATTTATAATTAATTTAAGGTGTCTGCACATGTGTTGGAGGTCCAAGTCACCCTAACTGGTCTTTGAGGTAAATAGATACTTCTAAGTGAGTAAGTTGAAGAGATGTTCTTGAGACTTTTTATCCTAAGTGAAAGTATTCCAAACATTTGGTGATTACCCTAAGGTCATATATATATATATATATATATATATATATATATATATATATGTTTCATTTGTCATATTTTAGTAGCTTAAGAGTATTTATGCTTCATTTTCCAAGATGAACTTTTGAGGTACATAGGCCTAATAGGGCAGTTAGTCCTAAAGAAGCTTTCATGGTACGAATAAATGATAGAGGTCTAATGAAACAATGTAGGAGGTAAGTAGAGGTCTTATGATAATTAATTAAATGTTTTTCATTTGTTGGAGAAGGCCATCTAGGCCCAAGAGAATCAAACTTTGATGCTAATAAATAAACCTAATGCAATTAGGTCTCCATGAGGCCTAACAGAGAGATGATGCCTGATTGAGTGTTTTATATCAAAACGGGTCCAAATTTTATTTGAAACATGTTCATAAAGTGTTATAAGACCTATTATATGGATGATCTAAGATATTGAAGATGTATGGCTAACTAAGTGGTGTGTAACCATGAGTATAGTATATGTACAAGGCATTTTAGGCCTATTTGGATAGGTAGAGTATAAGAAAATAAAATATTTATTGTTAGAGAATAAGGAAGTATTTAAATAAGAAAATAATAGTAGAGGTGTGATGATTTGGCTGATTTGGTGTTGAGTCACTTAGGGAGTTGGTGCTTCTTTGAAAATAGGTGCTTGATAAAGCCTAGTCAAGTGGGTGTTTGACTTCATTGGGGTTGGTGCTTCAAATTGAATTGGTTCTCAATTTTTTTTGATATTTTGTCATATAGGATAGTATTCCTCTTTTAGTGATTATAATGGTTTTTATTCCTCTTAATGGTTTCCCACTCATATATGTGTTGGATGTGTTATGCTCTTGTTTCATGCTCATGTGATTGGTTCTTTATGCATTGCCATATCATTGTATTAATTTGATGGTTAAAGGAATGCTAAATTACATATGATAGAAAATTTGAAAAAATTATTTACCCCCCCACCTCTTAGTGATTGTGCTTCAAATATAATGGTAATATAAAACCTCTTGAATCTATAGAGGTTTAAGTTGATAAGGCACGAGAATAGTGCCAATGTGAAGAGTAAAAAAGTACACACTTTAAAAAAAATAGCACCTTGAAAGGACCAACATGATAAAATTTATGCTCAATTGAAGTTAAATATGTCAAGGTGATCCTCCACTTTGCAAATTTTAAAAAAATGTTGAGTGTTTAAAACTTGGAATTGGGTGTTAGAATTTAACCCTGCTAGCAGGTATCCAAATTTAATCCCCCTTCATGTGACCACACCATATGATAAGGGGTATAAGGAGTACGATGAGGGTGGCACTGGAACTATGTTTTACACTAACAGGGAGGATGGACTCTAGACCTATAGACCTATAAAATCATAGATTCATGATGGGTCCTAGTGTATTGTGATTCATGCCACCACATATTTTATGGCCAGGATATTGGGCTTTGGGCCTTTTGGAGGCATAAAACATGAAATTTACACATAATCACATTTGAGGTGGCTAGGGTAGCATGCCTTAAGCCTCAAAAAGGCACAACACATGGAATTCACACTTTCCTATGTCTGAGGTGGTCAGACCAATGGGCCTTGGGCTTCATGGAGGCATGGGGCATGGATGCATAAAGGATCATGATTGTGTGTTCACATTAGTCAAGGCCAGGCTTGTAAATGCACAAAAATGTGTGCATGATTTAGGTGCCATGTTACTAGTTAGAGGAGGGATTGAAGAGGCTAAATTTTTTTTAATTCCAAAATTTTGTAAAAAATCACTAAAAACTAGTCAAAAATGGTGAAAAACTTGCAAGGAAAACCTAGATCTTAGAAAATAGTACAACCCTATGTGAATATATAGTAAATACACACTTCATTTGGAGACATCTCTCTCTCTCTCTCTCTCTCTCTCTCTCTCTCTCTCTCTCTCTCTCTCTCTCTCTCTCTCTCTCTCTCTCTCTCTCTCTCTCTCTCTCTCTCTCTCTCTCTCTCTCTCTCTCTCTCTGTGTGTGTGTGTGTGTGTGTGTGTGGAGTTTTGAGAAATCTTACCAAACCCTTGAAAAATTGAAATCAATAAAAACCCCTAAACAAGCTGAATGATAGATCTCACAATAAGAAAAATGGCATTCAACTACTATCATTAATTTGATAGAATGTCAGAGTGAACCACAATCAGATCTACTGGATATGATCAAAAGCATGGATAAAACCTATATGAATTAGTGAAATCTAGAAAAGAAAACAACTCAAAAGAGAAAGAAACATGTTTCCACAAAAAAAGATGCATTAATAAACATTAGCCAAAACGTACATAGGAAGGTTCCTTATATAGGTGAATAATAGACAAGTCCAAAAACCTTCATGCATATGGGATTATTTTCCCCTTAAGGAAATTTATTAAACCTAAGAAATATTGAGTAGACTATGTAGACAAAACCTAATGGGACAAAAGTCTACACCAACACCTATAAGCACATATAAGTTGATAATCAAATAGGAAAAGTTTAATTCAGTTAAAGGCATCAACTCTTTGACAATTTTTGAGTGTGTTCAATGACATTTAATAGAATCACATGGAATTTTTATAGTGGATATAGTCAAATTTTCATTTTAAGATTTTAATCCTTCCAACTCTAATTATTGAGTTTAGAATTTCTATAGAGATTTGATTTTTTATTTTTTGTAACATTATAATGACATTCAATTCCAAGCATGAAGAGAGTCAGTCAATTTTTTTTTCATGTCATTTTGGAATAAGTATTAAGGATTCAAGACTAACTATTGAATATTGGAGATCATGCATAATACCATGTAGTACTCATTCTACTTTCCAAAGCATACTCTAACTTACAATTCCTTTAAACCATCTAGGAGATATGACCCTCACAAGGTGAAATAATAGTGATATTCCAATTTCTTCAGTATTATACCCAAAATATTATCCTATATTCTCACTTGAATAATTATAATTCCATTATGGATATTAATGGAGATTAGTTGCATTATTAAGGACTATTTAGAGACATTCAAAGGGGATACCAATTACATTTTGGTGCTAAAATCTAATAATAATGTATTACACATTAATGGAGTTTAGTTGCATGATTAAGATTTAAGTAGTAAGGGTATCACTAGACAAAATGCCCTTTTACTTGTAGTGAAAAAGTGGTGGAAAATTATGTAAAAATAACTTGACAACAAACTCAAAAAAGAAAAATAAGAATAAAAGAAAAAGGATTGAATTCAAATGACCATGCCCAAATAAAGAATTGAATTGTTATTGTGTAGAATAACCTAAAAACACAAATGTATCATAAAATAGTGATTCATCTATTGGGACAAATTCAAAAGAGGCAGACAAGAGAAAATCTTGAGAGGATGAGGTGGCTAAGTTATATTGATATTCAACATTATATTCAAGAAGTGTGATAATGATGTTATTCACCTCATGAGGGTGTGCTTTGAGACATTGAAAAAATCAAGATAATTATTTCACTTGTCATTTATCTAATTTATTATGCTCATTTGCATCAATGTGTGTCTCAAGTTTATTATCATATTATTCTTCAATACTATGACTATCAGTTTCAATGTAAACTTCATTTTCATCATGATTTATAACTACAAAAGAAACCAAAGGGAGTTGCATATGTGAAAAGGGAGTATCATTTAATATAAAACTATGCCTCAGAGGCATACAACATAATACAATGGAATGGAATGAATACAAAATAAATCAAATGAAACTAATATTGAAGATGATAATGTAAATAAAAATCAAGGATAAAGGGTGATCTAGGCAAGGATTTGAATGAGTTTTAAGATCTCATATATAATTTCTCATTTGTTGATTATTATTGGCCCAGTTTTTTAAATCACTAACTACAAAGGTAGAATCATGTTTTTAGCCTAATAACCCAATTTTATGGGTAGGTTGAGAGTAAACGCTCCTCTTAGGGGCACCACAAATCAAATAAATAAATAAATGATCCCTATTGGTGTAAAAAAAAGGGATTGTAGGAATTTACAATATACCATGAGGTATGGTAAAACTAAAGTCTATTTTTAATGTTTTAATATGGCTATGAGTATTGTAGAAAAACCTATCACACCACAATGTTTATAAACAGAGCACCGCATAGCCCTTTACAACAATTACTAAGTAGATTTAAAACACTAAGATCATAGTTTATAAAACAAGAACAAGAAACTAAAAATTAATTTAAAATAAAAGAAAAATACTATTTTTTAGTAAATCATAAATATAGGTAAAACCTTAGACCACACAAAAATCAACAAATGACAAGCAGTGTTCTAATTATAATGGGTTCACTAGAATGATTACACTAAAACTAATTATGAATTAACAATTAACTCAAAAATTAAATGTAAACTATTGAAATCTGATATAGTACTATAGAATATATTAAAATATATAGATCTAAAAAAAAATTAAATTTTTTAAAAATAGAAACTAGGGCTAGGGTTAGAGATTATCTTTTGAAACTGATTTATTTAAGAGTATATTAAATTTTTAAGTTGTGACTATGTAGAGTAACCTATAAACACATATGTACCATAAAAAATGATTCGTTATTAATGGGATAAATCTACAGGAGGTGGACAGGGGTACAATACATCATTTTCTATTTGGTATGACTTTGTCTTATTAGACTATACATTAAATTTAAAAATATGGGTGACTTCTATTGTGTTTGAATGTGATATAGATTTGTGTAGAAGCTGAATTGATGCATGAAAGTCATATAAAATCAAAACCCTAATCTTACACAAGCACATAAAATGATGTCAAATATAAAATTTGAGAAAAATGGGGGAAGTGTGAATGGCTGAGTTATCCTAAAAAAATGCCTTGTTCATTGAGTGTTTCGAACCTCAGGGCAATATATTTCTCACTTTACGTAAGATCATGTAGATGCAAATAGAAAATTTTATTAGAATTATTAACAAGGGATGCCCTCAACTTGAAATAAAAAATTTTATACTTGGCCTAGGACTATAAAATTATAGCATAATTACAATTTTATAGATTTTGGATATTTATTTAGAAACTAAATGCTTTTTTAGCTAGAAAGATAGAGTCTTGCTAAGAGAGTGCTAGGTCCCTTCATATGTGAATCTTGATGTCATTTTATAGATGAATCTTTGAATTAATATGATAATCAACTTATTGATATGTGTGTGGGAAATTAATTAGGAAAATGTCATTTTGAAATATTATCCGTTAGAGCATGAAAGACAATTCTAAACTACTAGATAGGTGTGTAGTGTGCCCCTATCTACCTAGTGTAGATTTGTGCTAAAATGACAAAGGTTTATGAAAAAAGAATGGAATGTATCTATTTAATATGAATGAAATAGTGAAGTTTGAAATATTTTTTTAGTAGTTTCAAGACTTTGAAGGCTTTCATTGGGATTATGATTTAATAGAATGGCAAATATACCAATCAAGGTAAGGTTTCAAGGACAAGCATTGTCAAGTATTTATTGATTAAATTTTAGTGTCTACAATATTTATACTAAGTCAACCAATGTAGAAGGACTTTCAAAATTTTACCTTAAATACTATCAATACCAACTTGAAAAATAATTTGTTTGTAATATTGTGTCAATAAATAATGTCCATGCCCCAATCTAATATAATCAATGCCAACATGTGATGTATAATGACATAAAATTTCATTCAGTTTGATCATTATGAAAATCAATTCAATCCTAAAAAAAGTATGTGACCCTAAAATATGTCTCAATATTTTAATATTTGTCCCATAATCTAAAACAAATTAATAATCTGACCATAGCTAAACCCAAAATGATAATCTACCCAATCTATATCATCTGAATCATGTAATCCATCCCATAAACTAAATTATCTATGTATGTAGGATTAAAAATATATGATAAGCCCAATTATATGCCCCCTTTTGGGGTGAGGAATGTAGCCTACAGTTAATCATCTCAAAATAATATAGTTAAATGCATCATGTTATTATAGAAAGATGTAATAATTTAGAGCATGCACTAACATGTGGAATATATGTCAACATAATATAAGTAGATCATCAAAATATATATGAAATCTATATCCTAAAGTATACGAGTGTCATGTCAAGATGGATATAGTAATTAGGCATACAATAGTAATCATCATAAATATAAGTAGTGAATAGAAACATACACAAGAAAGGTTCATGATATGGATCATGGTACCACACACAAGTATAAAGGTGTATGATATGGATCATGGAACCAAAAGATCAATATACAATATGATATGTATTCACCCATAATAAAAAAATGTCATGGCCATGACATACACAATAAATCACATATAATGTTTATAATGTCACACAAGGTGTACATACTAATGTCTGGTATTTGATACTTGGAAATGTTATATTTGACCTACCTTCACCTTACAAACTTTATGTACACATGGATTTTATTCACCATTATTTCATATCCACATGATTTCTAATTTACTTCTTTTCACCTAACAAAATTTATCTAGTCCATGTATAACCTTTTTTAAAATCACATTTAGACTATCTCCAGATCATCAAATTGGTTTTCATGCCTCCTAGATAGAACATTTAGACTTATACTTCTTCAAAATTATGGAATCATAAAAAATGGAAGGACTCATCCTATTACAAATCAATGGTATTTTTAAAATTCAAATCTTTATTATGGGTTGACCCATACATTTTACATGATATTGGCATGCGAAATTACCCAAAGAGTTCCATATAGATACATAATATCTAGCATTAGTCAAGTAATCCTACTACACATATGTACACTTTCCAATGGAATTTCCTATTCTTTCCTATTCAACCATTAATCAAAAGGAGTAGGTCCTATACAAGTCTAAATAACCTTAATTCTAAGCCAGACGTTATTAATTTTGAAAGTTAGCTCATAGGGTAAATATATTGAAGGATGACTATTGCAAACATACACTTAATGGGGATAACTACATGAAGTTTTCAATTCCCTCTTTGTAGTATTAGATATTTAGGTAGCATTAAACATTTCTTTAGAGAGAGGTTAGGGTCAAATCAGCCCACCTTCTTTCCAATTTTATAGACCAAAATATAGTGTTGAAAGTGGACCTAGGATTTTAAAGAGAAGGAGATAGGTTTTTATAATCATGCACACACTTAGATACTAAAGATTGTATAAGAGATGGCTTGCAGGAAATCACAATTGGCTATATGAAAATAATGAAGCAAAAATTGTTTAATGAAAACTATCAGGTTATATAACATAGCTTGATTTGGTACTATCTAGAGGTTGATGAACTCAACTAGGCACATACAAAGACTCATAACCTAATTTGATCTACTCACTATCCAATTTCCCTCATTTATTGATTTCAAAATTCAATATCAGACCTATGTAGTATAGTAAAATATTAAGTTTCTTAATCCTCTTAGTGCTTACCATAAATAACAAGAGTAATTATGAAATCATATTTTGTCTTTTATATTCAAATTCATTTTTATTCTTATATATATCATATAATCTACATTAATTCCTTAGTTGTATTGTATTAGATCCAACCAATCAAAATTAAGGTAAAACATATCGGTGAAATCATTTATCTAATGACCATGTCAAACCCTAGGTTCCATTAGGATTTATTTCCTTTTTTAAGGGTTTAAGATTATACCCTAGGGTTTGATCTTCAGAGTTGATTTATAATAATATCCATCTTTATAGGTTTAAATTTGATGTTTTTTCTTTTTTCCCCTAAGTTTTCATGCTTATTATCCCATTAGGGCTTCCTCTATTATGGATGATCCTTGTTTGACTAATATCTTATTCAAAATAACTATATTTTGAAAATGCTAAAACAAATGTTAACTATATTGCTTAGACATAAAATATTTTTTATTCACAAATAATATGTACACATTTTATATAATTATCATTTTAATATTTTTATTAAATCTAGCTTAGAAGATGAAGGGTGTACCTATTTTAAGAATAATTCCTTGTTTTATTTATCTACTATTTGTTATCAAAAAACTATTTTGATGTAATAATTCTTCAAGGTTTTATTTGGGTGGTTGGTTCTTTATTGTAAATTTTTGTAAGTAACTAGGTAATGATCCATACATGGTTATACTCATATTAGCCCCTTTATAAACTAAAAAATATCTCTTAATATGATTATAATTTGGATCAATGATCTCAACTGATATTATCAGTTCACTACTATATCTTGTATAAAATCATTTTAGATTATTCTTACGATTTGTTGTAGAGGCTTGGCTGTTTTTCATGAGTTGATTAATATACTATGATTTTTATTTTAACTTTGATTGAATATCTTTTTGGAATTCGACTAGGGTCTTGTGTTGCTTGAGCATCATTTTTGGACTAGGTTTATTAGGGTTAGCCATAAATTTCCTTTCATATTCTTGTTGAGAATATGCAAATGGGATTTTTCTGCTTTGAATTGGGATATAAGATGAATAAGAATTTTTGGATTGGCTAGGAAATTTTAAAGCATTGTTATGTGAGCTTTGGGGTCAATGCTAACCATCATATTATAATATAGAAATTCAAAATCAGATTCATTATTAGATATTTCATTAGTTTGAGTGAGTTTCACCCATTCATTATCTATATAAATATTAGCTTTGGTAATAATGGAGTAGATATCATCATCTGAACTAAATTCAAAAATGATTTTGATTTATTCATTACAACACATATTTTATTGATCTTTTTAGTATTTTGAGCTTTAGTGGAACATTTGGGAGCAATATAGCCTTCTTTGCTACAAATATAGGATTTAATACGTCTCTTTCTCCCATATAGATTCCTATGAGGTATAACATAAGTTTTAATTTTTTTGAATATTCTTTTATGTGACTTATTAGCTTCTTTCCTATGTTTCCATGGATTTATCTTATCATGGCATGAACAGGATTTTGGATCTTTGTCATAGTATCCTATCAAATCAAAGTTAAATTTTTTATAGATGGTTTTGTCAATATGTTTCATTTGAAATTTGACAAGTTTAGCCCTTGACTAAACCATTTGCCTCAAGGTTAGTCCTTCAAGACTATCCTTCTCCCCTACAGATTCATTGGTCTTATTTTTAATATAAGACATGACTCCATCAGCTATAACTTCAGGGAAAGAATTGATAAACATGGCTTTGGTTTCAATATTCTAGCTTTGCTTAGTCCTTCTATCCATAAGTGTGAAATCACATTTATATTGGTCCATTCCTTCTTCCATCTCTCTTATAAATAAGATCCTTTAGTTTTCAATCCATCCATGAAGTTTATTAGTAAGGCTTTCAATCATATATCTAAAATAATTTCCCATGCTATAACAAGAATCAATATTAATAATTTATGGCATAATATGTACTTGTGTTAGATGATTAAATTTCTTGGCATTGTTCTATACTTGTTGTAATATTTGGTCTATGTGTTTAATGTTTTAATAATCTCCTTATGGAAAAGTATCCCTGAACGAAGGGAGTTCAGATTCAATTGATTCTTCCCTAGGGTAGTATACACTAACTAGTCTTCCAGGTATACTAGTAAGTACAACTTTTCCTTTTGTGTATTTATGACACTAGAGGTAAAAGATCAAGCCAATTATGCATAGTAGTCCAATCTGAAGGGATTTCAATTTTAGGTGGTAAGATATCACTAAAACTCCAATAAAGATCAATAAGTTTATTAAAATAAAAAACTTGATACTTTGAAGGTTTCCTTTAGGATCTATTCTTCACAGAGTTCTATGGCGAGACTAACTAATTCTTCAAATATTTTTGTATTCTTATAACCTTTGAAGTATAGAGTATTCTTTATCAAATTCAGTACATACTTGTTTTATGAACTAGTGATGAATGATTATTTTTGGAAAAACACTTATTTTTTGCATTCTCATGAATTTTTCTTAGTCAAATATTTCATCAGGGGTCAGCTATCTAAGAAGTATAGATTTAGGAATAGTTGACCCTTCTTTAGATTTAAGAAAACTCAATGGATTTTATTTTTTTGGCACATTGACTACTTAATTCATGTATGTGGTTTAGGATCAAAGATTTATAACCTATCAAGGCCTCAAATTTTTGTTGGAGCTCATTTATTTTAGCTTCTACTTTTGCTAATGTGTTATGTTTGGTGACAAGATGCCTTGATAAATTTGTATCTATCCTTATAATGACTTTTTGGATTTGATCTAGGGTTGCATCAATCTTTGTTGTTTAGATATTAATGCTTATATCCATAGATATTAGATCAGTGATCTTAGCTTGAACTAACCTTAGATAGTCATTAGTCATGGTTTTGGCAGTGACTAGATTTTCTATAGATTCTCTAGTTTTTTCAACATTTTACCCTATTTATTTGATATATTTGGATTCTAAATTTTCTTGGATATGTTTCATGATTCTAGTGACTTCTTTTAGTAAAATAGTTAAATTTTCTTTTTGAGTTTTTATCTCAATAATCCCTGATTTAGATGTAACTATCTCAATTAATGTTATATTTTAGATTGATAGGCTTGAGATAAATCTTTTGTTTCGGTAAATGGTTTCTCTTCTAGGTTCACTAGTTTCTTATCCAAGTAGTTTTTCATTCTGCAAATGTCAATGCAGAGTTCATCAAGGTTTTTGAAAACTTTCAAAATATCCACATTGCACCAATTTAGTTGTTTCCCAGTTGAGGTATTATGCTTTTGAACTAGTAGTACTTTAGTAGATTCATGTTGAAAGACATATTGGCCATCTATAGAAAATTTTATACACATTTAGTGAGGAATAAATCTTCTTGATGTTTCTAGGACATTATACTTAACTTCCACACCATTGGATTCAATGATATTAGTTGTTTCAAGCCTTCGGTCCTTTTCTCTTGAGAGAGTTATTTATTCTATTTCTTTTTCTTTTGTCACATTGATGTGTAACATGTTTTTTAGGTTCTATTTATTGGAAATCAGTCTATAAACCTACTTATTTAAATGTCCAAAAAGTAAGGAATGACATATTTAAATGTCCATACAATAAGCAATGACATATTCAAATGTCCAAGAAGGCAAACATAGGCACATGGGTCACATACAATGAAACATATTCAAATGTTTGAACAAGTAAGACAATAGCTAGGCAAAACACTCAAAGAACTGTATAATTTAAAGCATAATTAACCAAAATTAATATGTCATAGTGGCCTATGGATCAAATATGTTAAAAAAAAATCTCATGTACATAGCATATCAAGTACCATGTGAAAGATATAATTATGGATAATAGGTATGTGTAAGTACATATGTAATCTCAAACATGATAATGTAGAGTGATCATCGAATCATATAACTTCTATGTATCAAGAAGGAAGAAGTGGATGTCCCCAATGTCCATATGACGTAAGTAGAAAGAAAGGCCAACATATGAAATAGGAGTGTAGCATGTATCTATGTATGCCTATAAATGTGTAAGAGTAAATTATATGCTATCCTTCAACATGGAACTAACACATAGAAGGTGAGTAGTGAATGATTTTTGATACCTATAAATAGGACAAGCTCAAGCTTTTCTCACTAGTTATCAGGGTTAAGAAAAAGAGAATAGGTTACCGATAAGATTCCTTGGTCATGTCAGGATGAAGATTGTAATGCCTAGAGATAATAAAGTATGTTGGACATAAAATAAAGTGTATAGTGAAAATCCTCCTCTACCAACATTGTCACGTCATAGTCTGTTGGACATCTCCACATAAGATACAGGGTGATACAAACAATATCTCCAATCAATGTACATAATAATTTCCAATAAACTAAAGCTCGAAAGAACTTATGTGTCCTAGTACACACCATTAGCTAGTGCCACTTTATTGTACATCACTCCTCCTTACCATAGGAGGTACATGGCTAACCACATGCTAGCTAGGTGATAGGTCTATTATGGTAGTAGACCATCTGCCTTTTCATATTTAGGGAATAATGAACAAACCCATAAGGGTCTACCTTACTTCTGTAATACAATAGTCCTAGTTGGGACTTTCCACTGACCAATCAATATTGAGTTCATCTCCATCCTCATAGGTATCAATGGCATAATCATCCCAATCGTATCTTTGACCTACTAAGAATTTTTTTAATAGTCTCTGCCACTTGTCTGGCTGATTTGGATTTTCTTGTAGGAGCTCATCAGTCAATTCTGAAAAGGAACCTTCTAAAAACTCCTTAAATATTTGGATGAACTTATATGTAATATAGCCTTCAAGGAGATTAAATTCACATGAATCAAAATGCAACTGGAATTCAATGTCTTTATATAAATTATCACCAACAATTTTGAATACCATATCCTCGACATAGATACCAAGATCAGGAGAAACAAAAAACAATCTAAACCACGGGCTAAGTAATTTTGAGGAAGATTTTTCCATTCAAACATCATTCGGTAGGTTTTCGCATTCTACATGAGACATAACAAAATAACTAGCTTATCAACGATTGAAATAGATATGAGTAAATTAAGTGATGTGAAAGATTGCTGAAAAAGCATGAAGTAGCTCATGGTTATTTAGGAAGAAAATAGGAACATATCTGTTGAGATGGCCGAGTTGGTTTAAGGCGCTAGATTAAGGTTTTGCTCTGAAAGGGAGTGGGTTCAAATCCCAACTCTCAACATAAAATAATGATTCTTATAGTCAAGATGGCCGAGTGGTCTAAGGTGCCAGACTCAAGTTCTGGTCCTCTAATGAGGGCATGGGTTCAAATCCCACTTCTGACATGCTATTTATTCATTTTTGGGTGGCTGCTGCATAGATCTTGACATAGCAAACAATTACACCATTAAATGTCAGAGCACATCAGATCTAGTAAAATGACTCTAGCTTAGGGTACGAGAGGTTTTGAGTTTAATTTTTAAGACTGCTTACATTTTGAGGTGAATTTGGTCTACAATAAAAAGCGTGTAAAGTCTTGTAATTTTTATTTGGGCATTTACGCTGCAACATGTTTTGCTTTAGGCTTCCTATGCATTTAGTTTACAATATAAGAGTTTTGTTATTTGGGTATTTAGTCTGCACTGTGGAGTATGACTCTTGCTTAGGTTTCTTATTCATTTGGTCTGCAATATGAATTATGTTATTTGGGCATTTAATCTGCATTGTGGATTTACTAGTGCATTTGGTTTGCAATACAAAGGTTCCCTAGTCTAACTATTCTAGAGGGCTTCACCATTAGAAGCATGAGTGAGGGCATTGCATTTGGTCTGCAATATTAAGGTCCCTACTCTTAACTTTTCTTATGGCTTCACCATTAGAAGCATGTGTGAGGGCTTTGGTTGTAAAAGGTCCCAATTTTGATTTTTGGAATGCCACTATTTCACAATTCTTGTCCTTTCTTAAAAAGAGTATGGGTGCCCAAGTGTTCCCTTCGCAATAGATCCTAAGTTGGATTCTCAGAATGCCCCTACTTCACAATCCTTGTCCTCTCTAGATAGGGTATGTGTGCCCAAGTGTTCCCAATTGTAATCTATTCCTAAAGCTATCCTTCTGAGACAACCGTCACTTGATGAAATATTCGACCAAGCCAAATCCATAAGAATGCAACAAATAAGGGTTGTTCCACAAAGAAGCATTCACCCCTAGTGCATAGAACAAGTCTATACTAGATTTGATGAAGAATATGCTAGACTTGAAAGGTTATGCAAGAATACAAAAATATTTGAAGAATTAGTTGGTCTAGCCAAAGAACTCCATGAACAAGAGATATTAAAGGAAACCTTCACAGAATCATGTTTCTCTTTTAATGATCTTAACTATAGTTTTAGAAAAATTTTACCACTTGAAACCGAAATCCCTTTAGATTGGAATGCTATGCAGAACTAGTTTGAGCCTCTGCCTACTAGTCCCATAGGTATGCAAGAGGAAAAGGTTGTACTTACCAGTCTGATATACCTAGAAGACTAATTGGTGTATCCTCCCATAGGGAAGAGTCAATCCAATCTAAAATCCCTTTGGTTAGTGCTACCTTTCCATGATGAATTCACAAAACATTAAACACATAGACCAAAAATTACAACAAGAATAGAACAATTCCAGGCAAGTTAATGATCTAACACAAGTAACTATTATGCCATACACTGTTAATATTGATTCTTGATGTGGCATGGGAAATGATGTTAGATATAAGATTGAAAGCCTTACTAACAAAATTCATGGCTGGATTGAAACCTGAGGAATCCTATCTAGAAGAGAGATGGAAGAAGGAATCGACTTGATCGTAGCCAATCTTGATGGGAGTGTAAAGGGATGCTAGGACTCCCTTACTCTCTTGCAAAAAAGAGAACATAGTGATACTATGGCTGATTTTGTTGAAGCAGTAATCAAGGAATATGCAAAAGATATGAGAAATGTGAATTCTATCATATACAATAAACTCTACATAATGAAATTGTTTAATATGAAATATTGGGACCAATATAAATGTGATTTCACACTTATGGCTAGAAGGAGTAAGCAAAGCCAGAAGCCTGAAACCAAAGCCATGTTTATCAATTCTCCCAAGTTTATAGCTGATGGAGTCATGTCTGATATTGAAAACAAGACTGATGAATCTACAGGGGGAAGGCTAGGCTTGAAAGACTGACCTTGGGGCAAATAGTTTAGTTTATTGACGAGCATCTTTACACAAAATGTAAAGATAGAGAAGCTACTAAACTTCTTAAAAAAAAGTCAAATGAAACATATTGACAAAACTATCTACAAATAAGTTGACTTTGATCTGATAGGATACTATGGAAAATATCCACAAATTTGTTCATGCCATGATAAGAAAAATCCATATAAACATAAGAAAGATGCCAACATGTCGCATAAAAGGAGATTTTGGAAAATAAAAACTTATGTCACATCTCATAGGAAGCTACATGGGAAAAGAGATATTAAATGTTATATTTGTGGTGAAGAAGGCCATATTGCTCCCAAATGTCCCAACAAATCCCAATATCCTAAAAAAGGAATTAAGTCTTAACACTATCCCTTTTACTCCACAACAAGTCAAAGTTGCAAAAGATGAAATCTGAGATCTTCTAACCAAAAAATTAATAAAACTAAGTCACAGTGAATAGCTGCCCCCTACCTTCTATGTAAAAAAGCATTTAAAGTAATCTAGACCATAGGCTAAGTAATTTTGAGGCAAAATTTTCCATCCATAAATCATTAGGTGCACAAGACATGCCATTGGGACTAACAAAGAATTATCTAATAAGCTTATTAGTTTAGATGGAAATATTTACAAAATTGTATAATATAGTTCTAGCCTTGATAGTTTGAAAGTCTTCAAGGAACAATCTTGGAGTAAGAAGTTCAATAGTGTTATTACAAATGATTAGTCCCTTGGTTCACTCTTTAGTATCAACTCTAAAAGGCAAGTATTTTGTGTGCATTCTAAAAAAAGTACTTGGCAAGGATTTACTCAATAATATTATTAGGAAGCATTTCTATAATCCTCTATTTAGTAGGAATCTTTAGCCATTGTTTCAATTTTTTTTTTCTTCCTCAGAAATTTATTCGGGTATGTGGTTGTAACCCCATTGTTGGTTAGAACCCTGCATCATAAAAATGTGATTAGATTTTTTTTTTGGGTACCATGGTGCTTCTTCCTAGGAGAGTAAATCTGTAAGATAGTTGTATACTCCCTTTTTGTATTGAACTTCAAAGTCAAAGTTAGAGAGCCATATAGCCCAATGGGTGATAATCTGATTTTAACTTTGTTGGACATGGGGCTTCTGGATGATTGACTCAAAACACAAAAGGTTAGTTCTCAAAATAAACCTTTTAGGAATAAGAAATATTCTTAATTTGAAAATACAAAGTTTGGTGGAAAGAAGTTCTTTTTGGTAGAATGATATTTGGTTTAGGCTTCATTCCATGTGCTAATACAAACTTCTTCCTTACCATTAGTAGCTTGCTCAAGTAGTATACCCCATAGGCTTCATTAGAAACATTTTTTTCTAATGTAAGGGTTCAATCTCTAGGAAGGCTAAGATCTAGAAGAATCTGGACCTTTCACTTTATTCGGACAATAGCTTGGGTCATTTGTTCTATCCATGGTGGAGCATCCTTTTTTAGTCTTTTTTGTAGAAGCTTTTTGTCAATAGCTTGGTTCTTATAGAATGAAGCAAAGTAATTAAGTGAACCTAGGAACCTTTGGAGCTGGGTCTTGTTTTTAATTTAGTTATAAAATTGCTCTAAGGGCTTGAAGATATGTGGTTAGACAGAAATTTTTCCTTTTCTAATATTCAACCCAAGAAACTCAATTTTAGTTTTTTCCTATTTCCATATTATTTTAGGAGAGAACCAAACCATGATCATTGCACAAATTTTAAAATTGTTTTAGATGCTTGAGATGATCATTTATGTTTTTGGACAAGACCAAAATCTCATCTATATAAACTACAAAATAATCATAAGATCCAAATATACGGTCCATCCTTTTCTGGAATTATGCAAGGGCATTTGTTATTTGGAATAGCATTACATTCCATTCATAATGTCTTTTGAGGACTATTAAAACAAATGTCATCTTATAAGTATCTCTAGGATCAATAGCGATTTTCCAGAATCCACTTTTTAGATCAAACATAGAAAAGACAACACATCCTTTGAGTTTGTTAAAAATGACATTTTTGTTTGGAATGGGATGTCTTAGAGGTAACATCCAATCATTCAACATTTTGTAATTTATCACAAGTCTCATTTTTCATCATTTTTGTTAGAAACTCAAGATGAATAAGAGTTAATTTCTCTACTCCTCATGCATGCAAAAGTGAATAATGAGTTAGTAAACATTTAGTTATCAAACGATTAGTTAAACTATTAAAGAAGTAGTTCACATTCAGTTAGTTAACTGAAAGATAGATATCAGTTAGTTTAAGCACTTAACAATCAGTTAGTTAAGCAGTTAGAAGTTTAGTTAAAAATGAGTTAAAAAATTAGTTTATTTTTGAATTCAATTCTATTTAAAGACGTTTGGGCACATCATTGTAAGCAAGGAAAATTGAAGATCAATAAAATCTTTTTCTTTCAAGAGATTGCTGTAGCAATTGTGTTTTATTCTTGATTATTTGTTTGAGTTCTTGTTTTATGCATGCTCTTTATATTCTAACAAATTGGTATCAGATCCTGGTTAGGAAAGAAGCTAAGCAAGAGCACAATAGACAAGGAGAAGCACAGATTGGAGAAGTGCACAGTTAACAAAAGCATGCAATAGTCATAGCCATCAGGGAGTGCAGAGACTGACATCGGCAATGCGTAGACTGACATCGGCCGACTCCCAAACTAACATCGATAGAGTAAACTGAAATTGGTAGTATTATCAAATGATCATGGCAGTGTAATCAACGTCGGTGACTGTGTGTTCAAAAATAGCAACTAGAAAGCCATTCCAGCGTGAAATGGCAGTGAACAACAATATTTCATAGCCTCAAATCCCTCTTTTCAATGGTAAGAATTATGATTTCTGGGCAATTAAGATGAGAACTTTATTTTTCTCACAAGATGTTTGGGATTTGGTAGAGAGTGGTTTTGTAGAACCGCAGGATGAGGCAACCCATCTGGCATTATCTCAAGCACACAAGGATGAGCTTAATGAGAACAAGAAAAAAGATGCAAAAGCTTTATTTTTCATCTAACAGGCATTGGATGAATCTATATTTTCCAAAGTTGCAGCAGCAACATGATCCAGAGAGGCATGGAAAATCTTAGAGACTACCTATAGAGGTAATACAAAGGTAAAAATTGCTAAATTGCAATCTCTTAGGAGAACTTTTAAAAATTTGCAAATGAATGATTCAGATTCAATAGACCAGTTTATGGGTCAAGTTTTGAATATAGTGAATCAAATTAGATCTAATAGAGAAACTATGATGGATCAGAAGATCATAGAGAAAATACTCAGATATTTACCTAGTAAATTTGATGCAATAGTTGTAGCTATTGAAGAAACCAAGGATTAGGAATAATTATCTGTAGATGAATTAATGGGTTCTTTGTTAACACATGAATCCAGAATGAATAGGAATAATACTTCTCTTGAGAATGCTTTCAAGTCACAGGTATCATTTGGTAGAGGAAGAGGAAGAGCCAAGTCAAACCTCAAAGAAAGAGGCAGAGGCAGATATGGAAGGAACAATTCAGATGAAGGTGAAAAAAGTAATCAAAGCTACAGTAGTAGAGGATGTGGAAATAATCACTTCCAAAAAGGTTCACAAAGGTTTGATAAATCTAATGTTTAATGTTATTACTACAAGAAATATGGTCATTATGCAAGTGACTTCCAAAATAAACAAGGATATGTGTACAAGCAGAATGCTAATTACACAGATGAATCTAGTTCTAATCTAGGTGAATCTAGTTCTAATCCTGAAAGCTTATTTCTTACCTGCAATGTTACTCAAGAAAAAGCTAGAGATATTTGGTTCTTAGATAGTGGATGCATTAATCATATGACAAGAAATAAAGAATTTTTTGCTAGTCTTGATGATTCTATAAAATCAAAAGTGAAATTAAGAAATGATATCAGAGTAGATGTCATGGGTAAATGTGTCATAAATGTTTTGGCAAAGAATGGTGAAAGAAGGTTTATACCTAATGTTTATTTTGTACCTAGACTAAAACATAATCTTTTGAGTGTTGGTCAGTTAGTACAGAAAGGCTACAGGATATCCTTTATGGATAATGTTTGCACAATATTGGACAAGTTTCCAAGTGACAGGTTGATAGGTAAAGTGGAGATGACCAAGACTCAGATGTTTCCACTTCATATTTAGTGCATCCAAGGAGAAGAGGAAGCCCACTTCAAATCCATACAGCTAAACCAATCATGGTTATGAAACTTAAGGTATGGACATTTACATTTTGGAGGTTTAAATTTGTTACAAAAGAAAAATATGGTGAAGAGTTTACCACCAATAGAACAGCCATGAAGTTCATGTGACAGTTGTATTCTGAAAAAATAGCATAGAGAGGGCTTTCCAATAGGAGCCTCATATAGAGCTAAGGTAATATTGGAGTTAGTCCATAGTGATTTATGTGGACCAATGCAAACTCCATCATTTGGAGGTAGTACTTACTTTCTAACCTTCATTGATGACTTTAGTAGAAAGACTTGGATATACTTTCTCAAAAATAAGTCTGAAGCCTTTGGAAAGTTTAAAGAATTCAAGGCAATGGTTGAAAAGCAGAGTGGCCATTATATCAAGGTGCTTAGATCAGATAGAGGAGGTGAATATATATCTAATAAATTTCAAGATTTTTGCAAATATCATGGAATCAAAAGGCAATTGACTACAAGGTACACACCACAACAGAATGGTGTAGCAGAAAGAAAAAATAGAACAATCATGGAAATGGCAAGAAGCATGTTGAAAGCTAAACACTTGTCAAATGAATATTGGGCAGAAGCAGTAGCATGTGAAGTGTATATTATAAATAAAAGCCCAACAAAGAGTGTCAGAGATCGAATTCCACAAGAAGTGTGGAGTGGTAAGAAATATATTGTATATCATTTCAGAATTTTTAGTTGTGTTGCATATTCTCTTATACCATCTAAATTGAGAAGAAAGCTTGATGATAGAGGTGAGAAATGCATTTTTATTAGCTATAGTGAAGAGTCAAAAGCTTATAAGTTGTATAACCCAATTTCAAAGCAAGTGATTATTAGCAGAGATGTTGAATTTAAGGAAGCAAAAGCATGGGATGGTAGCACCATCACAGTTGGAGCACCAATTCCACAGGTTGAAGAAGAATCTGAAGAAGAACAAAATTTTCAAGGTGGACAATCCTCTCCACAAGAAGCAAAAGCACACCAATAAGAACACCTAGAAGTTTTGAACAAGGTGAATCATCTAGTCATGCATGTCACCCTACTCCAAATTCACAACTGATGAATCAAATCCAACTCTTGTTACTTTAAGATCAAGAGTTAAAGGCAAGAAAATGAGAAATTTGAATGAAATTTATAATCAAGAAGAAGAGAAATTAGATTTGGTTTCAAATTTTGCTCTTTTCACTCATGATCCTATGTATTATGAAGAAGTAGTTCTTGAAGAACATTGGCTAAAAGCAATGGATGAAGAGTTGAATGCTATTGAAAGAAATCAAACATGGGATCTAACTAATTTGCCTGAAGGTAAGGATTGTATTGGAGTCAAATGGGTTTATAAAACTAAATTTGATGCAGATGGAAATGTAGAAAAGCACAACGTAAGGTTAGTAGCAAAAGGTTTTGCACAAGAACATGGAGTTTATTATAATGAAACATTTGCACCAGTTGCTAGATTGGATACTGTTAGAATGGTATTATCAATAGCTGCTCAAAATAATTGGTATGTATATCAAATGGATGTAAAATCATCTTTCTTGAATGGTTTTCTAGATGAAGAAGTGTATGTGAAACAACCCACAGGTTATGAAGTACAAGGACATGAAGAAAAAATTTACAGATTGAAGAAGGCTCTTTATGGTCTCAAGCAAACACCAAGAGCATGGTATAGTATGATTGATTCTTATATGATAAACAATGGATTCAGCAGAAGCAATAGTGAGCCTACTTTGTACACAAAAATTAATAAAAAAGGTTAGATTTTGATTGTGTGTTTATATGTTGATGATTTGATTTTTTCTAAAAATTTTTTTGTAGACACTTTTAAATCAGCAATGAAGAAAGAATTTGAACTAATAGATTTTAGATTAATGAAGTATTTTTTGGGTATAGAAGTTGTACAATTAGAGAAAAGAATATTTATCTGTCAAACTAAATATGCAAAGGATGTGTTCAGGAGATTTAAGATGCTGAATTGTAAACCATCACCTACACCAGTTGCTACAGGGACTAAACTTAGCAAAGAAGACCAAGGGTCTAATGTTGATTCTACAACATTCAAAAGGCTAGTTGGTAGTTTGATGTATCTTATAGCTACTAGACCAGATATCAGTTATGGGGTTAGTTTAATCTCAAGATTCATGGAGTCATCGAAAGACTCACATTGGCAAGTTGGAAAAAGGATATTAAGATATGTGGCAGGAACTACAAAATATGAAATTTTATATTCCACAACTAACGATTTTAGTTTGATTGGTTTTACAGATAGTGATTTTGCAGGTAGCGTTGATGATAGGAAGAGTACTTCTAGACATGCCTTTTTTTAGGCACAGGTGTGGTCACATGGGCATCCAAAAAGCAGCGTATAGTGACACTTTCATTAGCTGAAGCAAAATATGTTGCAGCCACATCAGCAGCATGTCAAGCAACTTGGATGAGAAGAATATTGAAATATTTATTACAAGCACAGAAGGAGTCAACACCAATCCTCTGTGATAACAAATCAACAATTATTTTATCAAAAAATCATGTGTTTCACAAGAGGAGCAAGCACATTGATACAAGATTTCACTTTATCAGAGAATTAGTGAACAGTGGAGAAATCCATATGGACTTCTATAGATCTGAAGATCAATTAGCAGATATATTTACAAAGGCATTACCAAAAGAGACCTTTGATTATTTGAGACAAAATTTAGGCATTGTAAATGCTACAATTGTAAGTGGTAGAAATTAAGGGGGAGTGTTAGAAACTCAAGATGAATAAGAGTTAATTTCTCCACTCTTCATGCATGCAAAAGTGAACAATGAGTTAGTAAACAGTTAGTTATCAAACAATTTGTTAAACTGTTAAAGAAGTAGTTCACATTCAGTTAGTTAATTGAAAGATAGATATTAGTTAGTTTAAACACTTAACAATCAGTTAGTTAAGCAATTAGAAGTTTAGTTAAGGATGAGTTAAAAAATTAGTTTATTTTTGGATTCAATTCTATTTAAAGACGCTTGGGCGCATCATTGTAAGCAAGGAAAATTGAAGATCAATAAAATCTTTTTCTTTCAAGAGATTACTGTAGCAATTGTGTTCTGTTATTGATTATTTGTTTGAGTTCTTGTTTTATGCATGCTCTCTATATTCTAACAATTTTTTCTATGATTGCTTGTTTACATAGAAGGCAGGGGATGACCATTCACTGTGACTTGGTTTTATTCATTTTTTTTGGGTTAGCAGGGCTCAAATTTCATCTTCTGCAATTTTAACTTGTTGGGGAGTAAAAGGGACAGTGTTAGACTTAATTCCTTTTGTGTAATCTATTCCCTTAACTAAATTAAGTGAACCAATGTGTTTACACTTATCCCAAACCTCTTAGGATCCTCATAACAAAATAACTTTATCCTTTCGGAAATGTCATCAAGTATCGCTCTTCTTATTTCAGCTTGCTGTATAGTTCTGTAAATATTTGATTCACACTAGGTTCTTTCTTCGAACATGCTAATAACTCTTATGGTAGCATTTTGCTTCCTGGATGTTCTATCTTCATCGTGACACGACCAAGGCATCTTACTGGGTAACCTCTTCTCTCTGTCTTAACCTGTTCTTTGCCTATTTATAGGCATCGATATTCATTAACTACTCACCTCTAGGGACGAAGTCTTTTAGTCGTAATGATCTCAACAATCTCATAGGCACTCGTTGATCAGAAAGCTGAGAGAACTCTATGCTTATGTAATTAGTTAGATCCAGAAGACTCGTTCCGGTCATAAACTATGTATTAGTTTGACTGGTTTTGAGTATCAGTGTGTAATGGTGTCAGAGCCTAGGAATTGTCCAGATGCCTGAGTTTCATATTATTATAAAACTGGTTTTCATAATTAGATCTTTACAGAATTAATTAAACAGTATGGGAAGCCATACCCATCTCTTTCAATTCATTGTGAAGTTGATTATATTAAATCTTAATCTCTGTATGTATGTGAGCGACAATTGACGTTACCTAAGTTCCTCGGTTGATCTCGATGTATGAAATAAATCATCAACAAAAGACTATGTACATGGGATATCATGGCATTTGAAGGCATTGAGGTGAAGATAGTCGTTTAGCTTGGTGTTTTTCCAATAACCCCTGCAGTAGATTCTTGTTTGAGGAAGTTCCAAGATCTGTTCCATCGAACGAGCTCCCGTGAATGATCAGAAAATCTGTCCTTGTGTTGCGACTTAGACCTGGATACGGCATAGGTACGATCTAAATATGTTCGTTTCAATGAACTTAAAAGATAATCTGAAATAAATAATGTTGCAGAATATGGTCATGATTTATGGATGGAAAATTTTGCCTCAAAATTACTTAGCCTATGGTGTAGATTACTTTAAATGCTTGCTTACATAGAAGGCAGGGGGCACCCATTGAAAAAATTTATGGAGCAGAAATGGATATAAAAAACAGGGGCATTAAAAAAAAAAAAAAAAAGAAACAGGGCAACAATGCATACTTCATATGATTAACCAAAACATAAATAGATTACAATACACAGTTCAGTATTAATTGTGAAACTGAAATTACTAAAAATCAGGGCACGTACTTAGCTAAACAAGAGACTCCTAACGGCGAACTGGTGTCATCAATGTGAAATCCTACTTAACTGAAAGATCACAAACGTTTAGAGATAGGGGAGATTAGAATTTAACACTCCCTCTTAATCTCAATTGTTACATTCTTCACCGCTAATGCTGCCTAAGTGCTATCTCTGAAATTCAAACACAACTCTTCCCAATGGTTTGGTGAAGATATCTGCTAGTTGATCCTTAGATCCACAAAAATGAAGTGTGATTTCACCATTGTTGACAAGATCGCGAATGAAATGATAGCGAGTGCCAATATGTTTTCTCTTCCTGTGAAATACATGGTTTTTAGACAATGCTATTGCTGAGCTATTGTCACAGTAGATATTAGTTGACTCCTTTTCCACATGGGCAAGATCCATCAAAAGTCTTCATAGGCAAACTGCATGGCATGCTGCTGTAGTTGCTGCTACATACTCAGCTTCTGCAGATGAAATGCTGATAATGGGTTGCTTCTTGGAAGCCCATGAAATCAGATTTGTCCCTAAGTGAAAAGCATATCTAGAAGTGTTTTCCCTGTCATCAAGGCTGCATGCAAAATCACTATTTGTGTATCCTGTAAGTGTGTTGTCTTCAGAATGTGTGTACCATAATCCATAATCAATTGTACATGTAACATATCTAAAAATTTATTTTCCAACTTTCCAGTGAGACTCCTTGGGAGACTCCATAAATCTAGAAATAAAACTAACTGCATACATTAAATCAGGTCTTGTTGCAGTAAGGTACATGATACTGCCTACAAGTCTCTTATACAGTGTTGAATCAACTTCTGATCCATCATCCTGTTTGCTCAATTTTGTTCCTATAGCAATAGGTGTTTCTGCTGGTTTAGATTTGTCCATCCTGAACCACTTCAAGATGTCTATAGCATACTTTCGCTGACATATAAAAATTCCTTCAGTTGATTGCTCAACTTCTATTCCCAAAAAATACTTCATGAGACTAAGATCAGTCATCTCAAATTCTTTTTTCTTGACTGTTTTACATTTATCTAATATGATATTTCCAATATAAATCATGTCATCAACATAAAGACAAACAATAAGTATGTTACCTTGATGATCTATTTTTGTGTAGAGAGTGGGCTTATTTCTACCCTTGTTGAACCCATTGTTGATCAAGTAAGAGTCAATTCTTCTATACCAAGGTCTGGGAGCTTGCTTCAAACCATACAAGGCCTTCTTCAATCTATAGACTTTGGACTCTTGGCCTTTAATTTCAAACCCTGGTGGTTGATTGACATAAACCTCTTCCTCTAATATGCCATTGAGAAAGGCTGACTTTACATCCATTTGAAACACTAGACATTTGTTCTAAGCTGCAATGGCTAAAATGGCTCGAATGGTATCTAATCTTTCTACTGGAGCAAAGGTTTCGCCATAGTCAACACTAGGCTGCTGAGAAAAACCTTTGGCAACAAGCCTTGCTTTATGCTTCTCTACTTGTCCTTTCTCATTCAACTTTTTCTTGTAAACCCACTTGACACCAATGCTGGTTTTATCTATAGGAAGTTCAACAAGATCCCATGTCTTATTTCTTTGAATTGCATCAATTTCTTCATTCATACCTGTACCCAATGCTCTTCTTTCACTGATTCTTCAAAATATGTAGGTTGACAAGACAAGAAGGCAAAGTGAACTTGCTTATCCATGTCACTATTTACTTCACAGATATCTCTTAAACTCTTTGTTCTCTAATTTCTTGGAGAAGAATTTGTCTGACAAGCTAGAAGAACTATTTACTGGTAGTTCTTCTTGTCCCTACACCTATAATCTTGGCAGTGAAAATGAAGACGCCGGCTGTCCTAAGCTTTCCTCCTATTCACTATTTGATGGATCATTTTCTTTGTCACTCCAAGATCTATCTTCTAGGAACTTGACATCCCTGCTCACCACAAACTTCTTGGAGATTGGATTGTACAGTCTATAGGCTTTGGACTGTTCACTATATCCAGTGAAAATACACTTTTCACTCTTATCATCAAGATTTAGTCTCAATTCCTTTGGTACATGGGCATATGCAATGCATCCAAAAACTTTAAAATGGGAAACACTAGATTTAGTGCCACTCCATGCTTCTTGAGGAACCTTGTCCTTCACACTCATTGTAGGAGATTTGTTCAGTATGTATACTGAACATGCAACTGCTTTAGCCCAATAATCATTAGATAGATTCTTAGCTTTGAGCATGCTTCTAGACATATTCATGATCGTCCTATTTTTCCTTTCAGCTACTCCATTCTACTATGGAGTGTACCTAGTTGTGAACTGCCTCTTGATCCCTTGTTCCTTACAAAAATTAGTAAATTCATGTGAATCATATTCACCTCCTCCATTTGACCTGAGCACCTTCATGTATTTTCCACTCTGCTTTTCAGCCAGATCTTTAAATTCTCTGAACTTTGTGAAAGTTTCAGATTTGTTCTTGAGAAAATAGACCTAGACTTTCCTGCTAAAATCGTTAATAAAAGTTAGAAAGCAAATGCTTCCACCAATGGACTGGGTTTGCATGGGACCACAGAGATATGTATGGACTAGCTCTAGATTCTCTTTTGCTCTATAGGAGGCAATCAAAAAGCTGTCCCTGTGATGCTTTCCTAGAATACAATTTTCACATGTATTGGACTGTTCATTCATTATTGGCAATCCCTTGACCATTGATTTATTTTGTAAAAGACTAAGACTCTTAAAGGGTAAATGACCATACCTACAATGCCACAACCAAGTTTCATCTATGCTTGAGATGTGGTGTGTATATGATTGTGACTAATTGAAACTTCTCGTGTTTAGAGGGAACATTCTATTTTTGGTCATTTCCACCTTAGCTACGAGTCTCCTATTAGGTGGCTTATCTAAAATGATTCAAGTAGAGCCCTTGAATCTGACATCATATCCATTTTCACTTAACTGTCCTACACTGATCAGATTATGCTTAAGATGTGGAACATAAAAACCATCATGAATTGATTTCAGTTCATTTTGTTTAGTTAAGATAGGCACAATACCTTTACCCTGGGCTTGAACTTGAGAGCCATTTCCTAGCTTAATTTTTGATGTGGATGAACTGTCTATGCTGGAAAACAAATATTTGTTACTTGTCATATGATTGCTACATCCACTGTCTAGTGACCAAAGATCCTTGTTGTGATCTTCTTCAGTAATCTGGCATGAGAGAAACATTACCTTAGATGTCCCTTCTTCAATGTTGGAGACATTGGCTCTGCCTTGATTCTGATCTGATTGCTTCTTCCTACATTCACTTTCATAATGTCCATACTTCTTGTAATAGAAGCATTGAATATTGGACTTGTCTGTCCATTTTCTTCCTCTCCCTCTCTGACTATGAGAATGTCCTTGTTGGTCTGATTGTCCTGACTGTTCAGGAGCTGAACTCTCTTCAGTGTGATGAAAACCTTGTCCTCTTCGACCTTTGCCTCTACCTCTTCTGCCTCAGCCTCTACTGAAGGAAACCTGAGTCTAGAAGGCATTTTCCAAGGACTCTTCCTCCATCATGAGCCTTGACTCATGAGATAGAAGAGAACCCATTAGTTCATCAACAGTCATTTTGAACAGATCTTTTGACTCTTCTATGGCTCTTATGGCTATAACAATCATGGTACATTTCTTGGTTAAGCTTTGCAACACTTTCTCAACAATCTTTTGATCTGTTATATCCTTAACATAAATCTTGAGTTGATTCACAATTCCAAGCACCTTGGTCATAAACTTATCAATATTCTCAGTTTCTTTCATCTTCAAGTATTCAAACTCTCTCCTAAGAGTCTAAAGTCAAAATATTTTGACTTTTTCATTACCCTGGTATGCCAAAGCCAGAGTATCCCAAGCCTCTTTTTCAATAGATGCGCTTGTGATTTTTGGAAATATTACATCTTCCACTAAACTCTGGATCAAGAATTTTGCATGTGTCTCCTTTTTCCTTTGTGCTTTGAGAGCATTCTTCTAAATATTATTCATAGCTGTTAGAGTAGCTTGATCAGGTTGTTTGAAGCCACTCTCTACCATTTCTCAACATTCCTGAACTTGCAGAAATGTCTTCATTCTGATAGACCAAAATTCATCATTTTTGCTTGTTAACATGGGACCTTGCATTTGCCATAAATTGTTGGTGGATGCCATTTAAACTCCAAGACCTTTTGGTCACCCCTTTCCAAATGAACATTCAACGCTGGTCTATAGGCAGAGTATTATCCTTTTATTCTTCTTTCACTCAGATCTCTAAAGATTCTTGATGCCAGCTTCTAGATCGATCTGCTCTCCACTCTGTGAAGAGGCTTAACCCTGCTTTGATACCATGACAAAATTTATGGTGCAGAAATGGATATAAAAAATAGGGGCATAAAAAAAATAGAAATAGGGCAACAATGCATACTTCTTATGATTAACCAAAAACAAATATAGATTACAATACACAGTTCAATATTAACTGTGACACTAAAATTACTAAAAATCAGGGCACGCACTCAGCTAAACATGAGACTTCTAACATCTAACTAGTGTCATCAATGTGAAATCCTACTTATTTAACAGATCACAAATGGTTAGAGATAGGGGAGATTATAATTTAACAGGGGGCACCCATTCACTGTGACTTAGTTTTATTAATTTTTTGGTTAGCAGATCTTAGATTTCATCTTTTGCAACTTTAACTTGTTGTGGAATAAAAGGGATAGTGTTAAGAATTAATTCCTTTTTCAGATATTGAGCTTTGTTGGGACATTTGGGAGCAATATGGCCTTCATCACCACAAATATAACATTTAATATGTCTCCTTTTTCCATGTAGCTTCCTACGAGATGTAACATAAGTTTTTCTTCTAGAAAATCTCCTTTTATGCGACATGTTGGCATCTTTCCTATGTTTATATGGATTTTTCTTATCATGGCATGAACAAATTTGTGGATCTTTTCCATAGTATCCTATAAGATCAAAGTCAACTATTTTTGTAGATAGTTTTGTCAATATGTTTCATTTGACTTTTTTTAAGAAGTTTAGTAGCTTCTCTATCTTTACATTTTGTGTAAAGATGCTCATCAATAAACTGAACTGTTTGCCCCAAGTGTTTGTTAAGAGGCAGAGGTAAAAAAAAATAGGAACATAGAGCTGCTGCTCTATTAAAAATTTATATTAAATAGACAAAAATAGAGCATTTCATATGCTAAGTCCAACACACTAAAAAATAAAGCATGTATATTTCTATTTAAATAGAGCTTTAGCTCTTCCATACACAAAATTAAGGGAAAAATAGGGCAGCTTCTTTTATATCTAAAAACAAAGCACACTTTTTCTTTTCTACTCTCTGCACACACACACTAATTCAAATAACACACTGTCTTCCTTATTTTCTATGGTGAAAGGAAGACCATACTCCTAATAAGTTTTCTACAGAAGAAATTAATTAGACAGAAAGGTGAAGGGACTGCAAAAGTATGGGCAGAAATACATAATAATGAAGATAGGATAGCAATGTATGGGAGAGTTGAATAGAGGCATGGAGGTAGACAGATCAGTGCTTTAGAAGGACTTCAACATTTATGAGAAAATAGTGTTTTGTTTGATGCATTCATTGAGCGTAGTTGGGATTACATTCCAACACTCCCACTTAATCACAACTACTACCATCTAGAACTCCCAAACGATCTCTCAAATATTCAAATCTTTCTTTTCCCAGTGGCTTGGTGAAGATATTTGCATACTGATCTTGAGACCTGTTAAAAACCAAAAATATCTCTCCATTGTTAGTCAACTCTCTAATGAAATGATATCTTGTGTTTATATGTTTGCTTTTCTTGTGGAAAACTGGATTCTTTGACAATGCTATAGCTGAGTTATTGTCACAATGGATCTTTGTTGCTTCTTGTTGTTCTTCCCTGAGATCTTTCAACATTCTTCTCATCCAAACTACTTGACATGATGCACCTGTGGCTGCTACATACTCTGCTTCAGCTGATGAAAGCGTAACTATTGGTTATTTTTTTGAAGCCCATGAAACTACCCCTATTCCAAAATGAAAAACATAACCGGAAGTGCTATTCTTATCATCAATGCTTCCTCCACAATCACTATCTATATATCCAATCAACTTGAACTCATTTGACTTTGCATACTGAATGCCATAGTTCCTTTTTTCCACTCACATATCTGAGAATTCTCTTTCTTGCTTGCTAATGAGAGTCCTTTGGAGACTCCATGAACCTTGAAATGAGACTAACTGCATACATTATGTCAAGCCTTGTGGCTATTAAATACATGAGGCTACCAACAAGCCTTTTATACAAAGTTGGATTAATGTTGCCTCCTTTATCATGCTTGCTTAATTTCAGTCCTGTGACAATTGGTGTTGGAGCTGATTTGCAATTTGTCATGTTAAACCTTTTCAAAATGTCATTTGCATACTTAGATTGGGAGATGAATATGCCATTACTATTTTGATTTATCTCAATGCCAAGAAAATACTTCATGAGGCCTAAATCAGTCATTTCAAACTCCTTTTTCATAGCTCCTTTAAACAAATCAATTGCCAAATCACCCGTGAATATCAAATCATCAACATACAAGCAAGCAATTATGATCTCACCTTGCTCATTCATCTTGGTATACAAGGTATGCTCACTGCTGCACCTAATGAAGCCATTTTGCAAAAGATAGGAGTCATTTCTACTATACCAAGCTCTTGGGGCTTGCTTGAGTCCATAGAGTGCCTTTTTCAATTTGTAAATTTTGTTTTCTTGACCCAAAATCTCATACCCAGGTGGCTGCTCCACATAAACTTCTTCTTCAAGGTAACCATTCAAAAAGGCTGATTTTACATCCATTTGGTAAACTGGCCACTTGTTTTGAGCTGCTATTGCAAGTATAGTTCTCATAGTGTCTAATCAAGCTACTGGAGCAAATGTCTCATTGTAATCAACCCCAGGCTGTTGTGAATATCCTTTTGCCACTAGTCTCGCTTTATGCTTTTCCACATCACCATTCACATCTAATTTGGTTTTGTAAACCCACTTCACTCCTATAACATCCTTGCCTTTTGGAAGGCTCACTAACTCCCATGTTTGATTCTTTTCTATTGCATCAATTTCATCATCCATTGCATTTCCCCATTTTTCATCCTTAATTGCATCTTCATAATGAATAGGATCTTCTACTTGTGAATAAAATGCAAAGAGAGAAATCAGACCAGCATTGTTCTCACCTTCATTTTGGTCATAAATGTCTCTTAAACTTCTTATCTTTTGTCTCCTCAAGCTTGCCAATGTAGGATTTGACATATCACTTGAACTTGGACTTGTTGAATGTGGACTTGATGGTCCTGCACCTTGATTGCCACTTGTAGATGGTGTTTGTTGTACATTTGAAGGATTGGATGCTTGAATACGTGGGGCTGTCCTTACACTTGATGATGGTGTCATTTGATGACCACTTTTTTGAGCCTGAATGGGTGCGAAAGGAGTCACAATTGATGGAGTACCTATTGGTGTAAAATTTTCTCTATTTTATTGAGGTAAGTTGGCTGCAATATTGATTTTCTTCTCCAAACTTCCATCCCATGCTTCATCTTTTATGAATTGTACATCTCTGCTGATTATAACTTTCTTGATTATTGGATTGTATAGTTTGTATGCCTTGGATTCATCACTATAACCAACAAATATACACTTTTTTCCCTTTTTGTCCAATTTTCTTCTCAACTCATCTAGCACATGTGCATATGCCACACATCCAAATACTCTCATGTGAGCAACATTATGTTTTCTTCCTATCCATCCTTCTTCAGGAGTCATATTCTTCACACTCTTGGTTGGACATCTATTCATAATGTATGTTGCACAAGCTACAACTTCAGCCCAATATTCATTTGACAAATGCTTTGCTTTGAACATACTTCTTGCCATTTCCATGATTGTTCCATTTTTTCTTTTAGCTACCCCATTTTGTTGAGGTGTGTACCTAGTTGTGAATTGCTTGTAAATTCCATGGTATTTACAAAAATTTAGAAATTCATTTGAGATGTATTCACCACCACTATCTGTTCTTAATGCTTTGATGTAGTACCCACTTTGCTTCTCAACAAGTGCCTTGAATTGATAGAAGAAATCAAACACTTCATTCTTTTGCCTTAGAAAGTAGACCCATGTTTTCCTTGAATAGTCATCAACAAAAGTCAAAAAATAGAATCTTCCACCAATTTAAGGTGTTTGCATTGGCCCACATAAATCTGAATGAACAATTTCTAAAGGTGCCTTTGCTCTAATTGACTTGCTAGTTGGAAATGTCTCTCTATGTTGCTTTCCCAAGATACATCCTTCACATACTCTTTCTGGTTTCTCTATTAATGGCAAAAATTTTACCATACTCTTCCTATGCAGCAAATTTAGACCTCCAAAGTTGAGATGCCCAAATCTTAGATGCCATAACCAATTTTCATCTTTCATTTCTGCTTGAAAGATAGTTTGTGTAACTTCTGCAACATATTCTTTATCCTCTTGTGGGTTCATTGTGGGCTGTGCTTGAGCATATTCCGCATTCAAATCTGGCTTAATCTTTAGGGGAAACATTCTATTGTTTGTCATTTGCACTTTAGCATTAAGCTGATTACTTGGAAATTTATCTAGAATAGTGCATTCTTTGTTTTTGAACAGGACTCTATACCCCTTTTGAACAAGTTGTCCAATACTCATTAGATTGTGTTTTAGACCAGGCACAAAATACACATTTGAAATATATTTCTTCTCCCCCTGGTTAGTTAGAATGTTGATATTTCCTTTTCACATAACTGAAACTTTGTTGTCATTACCCAATGTGACATCTAATTTTACACTTTCATCTAAACTTGAGAACATTTCTAAGTTCCCTGTCATATGATTGCTGCAACCTGAGTCTAAAAACCATACATCCTTTTCATTTTATTGTCATAAATTGCATGCTATGAACATATTGCTTTGATTTTGGTTTTCTCTTGTAAAGTTTGCATTTTGTCTTCTAAAATCTGATTGTTTTTTCCTACATTCATTTGAATAATGCCCATATTTCTTACAATAATGACATTGGATTTGAAATTTGTCATACCTTTGACCATGTGGTTTATTTTGAGATGGGTTTGGACTTGAGTTTTGGCTACTGCCTCTTCCACTTGAGTTTGATGGGCTGCTTCTTCCACCTCTATAAGAATTCCTTCCTCTACCTCTGAAATTCGATCTTCCTCTGCCTCTACCATGGCTGATTGAAGCTTGTGTCTTGAATGCATGCTCTAATGATGAATTTGCTGACCTGCTTAGTCTATGCTCATGTGAGATGAGAGATGCATGGAGCTCATCAATTGAAAACTATGAGAGGTTCTTTGTTTCCTCTATGGTCACAACTATGGATTCAAACCTTGTGTCTCACCATGAGATCTAATTTGATTAACTAAATCCATCACTTGTGTGAAGAAAGTGTCTATTGAATCTAAATCCTTTGTGAAGATTGTTTCAAAATCCCTTCTCAACATTTATAACTTAGTTGTCTTAACCTTTGCCATGCCTTGATATGCTGTTTGAAGAATATCCCATGCTTGTTTGGACTTTGTTGCTGCCGCAATCCTTGGAAAAATGCTCTCATGCACTGCTTGAAATATGTAAAATAGAGCTTTGGAGTCCTTCTTTCTATTATCCCTCAACAAATCTTTCTCTGCTTGAGATAGAGCATTGTATGCTGCTGCATCTGGGGGTTCTGGAAAGCCATTCTCTACAAGATCCCATATGTCTTGAGAACAAAAGAGTGCCTTCATTGTGATGGACCAATAATCATAATTTTTCCCATTGAACTATGGGATTTTAGGGTTTGTTAAATTTGTGCTTGTGCTTGCCACTGTTGACTATGTATACCTTTGCCTTGAAAAAACTTTTGTTGAAGCTCTTTGTTGATGAATCCCTTTGCACTAATAACGTTCAGCTTTGCTAAAACTTTATTTTCAAGAGTAACCTTTGGCTATGATACCACTTGTTTGTTAAGAGGCAGAGGTAAAAAAAACCAGGAACATAGAGCTGCTGCTCTACTAAAATTTTATATTACATAGACAAAAACATAGCATTTCATATGCTAAGTCCAGCACACTAAAAAATAAAGCATGTATATTTCTGTTTAAAAAGAGCTTCAGCTCTTCCATACACAAAATTAAGGGAAAAATAGGGCAGCTTATTTTATATCTAAAAACAAAGCACACTTTTTCTTTTCTACTCTCTACACACACACTAATTCAAACAACACACAGTCTTCCTTATTTTCTATGGTGAAAGGAAGACCATACTCCTACTAAGTTTTCTACAAAAGAAATTAATTAGACAGAAAGGTGAAGGGACTACAAAAGTATGGGCAGAAATACATAATAATGAAGATAGGATAGCAATGTATGGGAGAGTTGAATAGAGGCATGGAGGTGGACACATCAGTCCTTTAGAAGGACTTCAACATTTATGAGAAAATAGTGTTTTGTTTGATGCATTCATTGAGGGTAGTTGGGATTAAATTCCAACACCAAGGTCAGTGTTTCAAGCCTAGCCTTCCACCTGTAGATTCATTAGTCTTGTTTTCAATATCAGACATGACTACATCAGCTAAAAAATTGGGAGAAGTGATAAACATGGCTTTGGTTTCAGGCTTCTGGGTTTGCTTACTCCTTTTAGCCATAAGTGTGAGATCACATTTATATTGGTCCCAATATTTCATATTAAACAATTTCATTCTATAGTGTTTATTGTATTCGATAGAATTCACATTTCTCATATCTTTTGCATATTCCTTGATTATTGCTTCAACAAAATCAGCCATAGTAGCACTAGGTGCTCTTTTTTGCAAGAGAGTGAGGGAGTCCCAACATCCCTTTATACTACCATCAAGATTGGCTATGATCAAGTCCATTCCTTCTTCCATCTCTCTTCCAAATAGGATTCTTCAGGTTTCAATCCAGCCATGATTTTTGTTAGTAAGTCTTTCCATCTTATATCTAACATCATTTCCCATGCCACACCAAGAATCAATATTAACAGTGTATGGCATAATAGTTACTTGTGTTAGATCATTAACTTGTCTAGAATCGTTCTATTCTTGTTGTATTCTTTAGTCTATGTGTTCAATGTTTTGTGAATCTCTCCGTGGAAAGGTAGCCCTGACCAAAGGGATTTCAGATTGGATTTAATCTTCCCTGGGGGAGTATACACCAAATAGTCTTCTAGGTATATCGCACTTGTAAGTACAACCTTTTCCTCTTGCATACCTATGGGACTAGTAGGCAGAGGCTCAAACCAGTTCTACATAGCATTGTAATCTGAAGGGATTTCGGTTTCAAGCTGTAATATTTTGCTAAAACTCCAATCTGAAGGGATTTCGATTTCAAGTGGTAAGATTTTTCTAAAACTCTAATCAAGATCAATAAGATCATTAAAATACAAACATGATGCTGTGACGGTTTCCTTTAAGATCTCTTGTTCATGGAGTTCTTTGGTGAGACCAACTAATTCCTCAAATATTTTTGTATTCTTGCATAACCTTTCAAGTCTAGTATATTCTTCATCAAATGCAGTATAGACTTGTTCTATGAACCAGGGGTGTATGCATCTTTGTGGAACAACCCTTATTTGTTGCATTCTTATGGATTTGGCTTGGTCAAATATTTCATCAAGTGTCGGTTGTCTCAGAAGGATAGCTTTAGGAATAGATTACAATTGGGAACACTTGGGCACACATACCCTGTTTAGAGAGGACAAGGATTGTGAAGTAAGGGCATTCTGAGAATCAAACTCAGGATCTATCGCAAAGGGAACACTTCGACACCCATACTCTTTTTTAGAAAGGATAAGAATTGTGAAGTAGTGGCATTCCGAAAATCAAAATTGGGACCTTTTACAACCAAAGCCCTCACACATGCTTCTAATGGTGAAGCCATCAAGAAAAGTTAAGAGTAGGGACCCTTAATATTGCAGACCAAATGCAATGCCCTCACACATGCTTCTAATGGTGAAGCCCTCTGGAATAGTTAGACTGGGGAACCTTTATATTGCAAACCAAATGCACTAGTAAATCCACAATGCAGATTAAATGCCTAAATAACAAAATTCGTATTGCAGACCAAATGAATAGGAAACCTAAGCAAGAGTCATTCTCCACAGTGCAGACTAAATGCCCAAATAACAAAACTCTTATATTGCAGACCAGTGCGTAGGAAGCCTAAAGCATAACATGCTGCAGTGTAAATGCCCAAATAACAATTACAGGACTCTACACGCTTTATATTGCAGACCAAATTCACCTCGAAATGTGAGCATTCTTAAAAATTGAACTCAAAACCTCTCGTACCCTAAGCTAGAATCATTTCACTAGATCAGATGCGCATTGACATTTAATTGTGTAATTGTTTGCTATGGCAAGATTTACGCAGTAGGCATCGTTCCAGAACTTGAGTCTGGCGCCTTAGACCACTCGGCCATCCTGACTATATTAATCATTGGTTTGTGTTGAGAGTGGGATTTGAACTCACGCCCTTTCTGACCAGAACCTTAATCTGGCGCCTTAGACTAAGTCGGCCATCTCAACAAATCTGTTCTTATTTTCTTCCTAAATAACCACGAGCTACTTCATGTTTTTCAGCAATCTTTCACGTCACTTAATTTACTCTTATCTGTTTTAATCGTTGATAAGCTGGTTTACTTCTACCTTGCCTTACTCTGAGGCCTCCTTCAGATCGAGGATTATGTTACCGTATCATGACCAACCAATTTTGTAAGTTAAAATATACTTAATACATTTGTTGCTAGAAACTAGAAAAAGAATCTCGAAGAGAATTTTGCCTTATTATGAGCAGCTAATTTGGCAACTTTAAAAATATGTTATTGAATAAGCTTTAATTATTTAATAAATTTTTGCAATAGTTTTATATATTTCAATTTTTCCATTATATCCGTTATAGTTAATTTGATTGAATGAGTTTTTAAATTGACTTATTAACACTTTATTTATCCATTCAATGTTTTCAATTTAATAATATAAACTAATTTTTCATACATAGCATTTAAGGCTATCTCATTGATATTACATAATTATAATATATTATCTCTATCCATCCATGATATTTCAAGCCTATCCCTCTTATTGTGGCTCTAATTTTTAGAAATTGGTCTATTAACATACATCCTATTTTTGTTTGAGTGTATTATATTATCTTCACCTTCATTTTTACACTACTAGAATGACTATGAGGCCTTCTTGGAACATACTACATACCGTGAATCTTATGGTGGTGAGTGTTTGGTCTATCTAGTGAACGAAATGGACATCCACCCTCATCAAAAAATGTCTCACATAGGTGTAATAAGAAAAAGTGCAAATAATAATTCATAATACCCATGTATACAATCTTTTATTCATCCATAAATTATCATTATACAAAGATTCATGATATTAGACGAATTTTAAAAATGATTAAGTAAACAAAAATATGAAATCACCCTAAAAAATAAGAAACTGTGCTTACATGTTTCAGTTCATCTTACTCTAGAACAGATTATGAGGTGTATGGAATACAATCAATATCATCATCATTCTCATCAAAATCCTCCTCAACCTCATCCAATTCCACCTCCATTTGCCACAATGGTCAATATATACATGTCAATCCCAAAACATATAAAACAAAAAGTTTATATAATCATGATGAAGGGACAAATAAAAAGTACATCCAATGCTTACATTTATGAGGATAAAATAATTTTAAGTTCATTATCACCCTCATCACCTTGGATATACTTTGCCTCTTCCTACTAAAATATAAAAAACATATAAAATCACAAATTTGATGCAAACTGGTCTAATATTGACTATTATAGAATTTTAAAAAGCATATTAAATATTGCATGGATAATAGATGGAACATCATTAATAATACATGTGTTTACCCCTCACCTACATCTATATTTGAAAAATATTGAAATGCCCATTGACATTCCATTTGGGGATACTAGCCATGGAATGGTTGTCCTGACCCAGTGGGAATCACACCCCAATTGGTGGATGCACCATCTAAAACATATTAGGAGCTTCAATAGATTCATGTTAACATCTAAAATTGGGTTATGCATGTAATGATGACTAGATACTTGTTTTTTTCTCCAAAAAAAAATCATACAACAATTTATTACTATCAACAAACTTGAATCAAACTAAAAAAATATCCTTCATCGGTAATAGATAAAATTGCATATAATTTTATTTGAATTGGAGGACATCATTTACTTTTGATTCATCCATCATAAACCTTGAAAATAAAAAGGTAATTATAAGAAACACAAAACTTACACTATTAGAATTGGTATGAGATAGTTCTAAGAAGGTTTCATACCTTTGGTACATGTCTTACAAGTATCTTGAAATTGTTATCATATAACTCATCAGTCTTTCGATAAGCCATACAACATAAAACATAATTCATATAAAAGTACATGTAGTCTAAAAATTAGCCATCATAGAATATATCATAAACATAATATGTACAAAGTGAATCATCTGTAATAACATGGTTCACATACTAATAAGAGGTAGAGTATAATAGGGATTTTAAAGAACTTAATTTTAGCATGTACACGTGGCAAAATCATGACCCTAACTATTCCTCTTATTTATACACATGTATTACTTTCATAATCCTCACATGTGCTCTATCTTGTGCCCTTTGGCCTATCTCTTAGCCTAACTAGCATTATATTGATGATGTAGACATCCTATCTTGCCTAGAATGCTTAAAAAATACTTATCTTATACCTCTACAATTTCTAATCCTATGTCTACTCTTTTTTCCCTAGACACTAACATTTGGGTTAGATAGTAGTGTTGACCATACTATCTTAGCCTAACACAAGTGTTTATTTCCCTAAGGTCATCCAATTTGAAAATGAAACATTTTAATATGGTTAAATTAATTTATTTAATGTGAAATATCTCTCGATAAGATTGGTATAACTACAATATCAACCCTCATTCACTCACCACCTATCAATTAGACCAAAAGAGCACTCAAAAAACACTCAAAAAGCACTCAAGTTACCAAAATATTTATTATTATTCTATATTCTAATATTAGTCAAAGTAATAGCCCAACTACAGGTTTGAATTACTAAAGGATAAGTCACAAGGTCATATTTTCCAAGTTACAAACTAGGTCACTGTTGTATTACTTTACACATTACATGATTCATACACAAGGTAACACATAAGGGAGAATAACATGTGTCTTATTCAATATTATGAAGTATTGGCTATGTAGAAAGCACCCTTTGGCACCAGGGTCATTATGGGTCATCTTGACACTATGTACCCACTAACCCATTTTCCTCCAAGGTCGCATTGAAGATTTAAAACTAGGGTTTTGCCATTTCATTAGGAGTGATAATCCATGACCTAGATCTAAATACACTAGAGTGAAGGCAATCCAAACCCAAAATCATTTGAGTGGTTTCATCTTATTTAAGTACATATTCTTTAAAAGACACTAGCATTGATGCAACTATCATAGGCTGACACAAGTGTTTAAAGAGATAGAGGCACCAGATACAAAATATGAAAATTGTTCTAGATCTTCCCACTTAGTTTGTAGTTGTACCAGATTGAACATTGTATTAGCATCATAAATAGCTAAGTAATTTCTTTTATGTCATGTACATATCTAACATAGTTATACTTTCCATTATATCTTATCTTAGTATAATAAATTATTCATATTGTACATCCGAGTTTAGCATATTAATTTGGATATTGTAGATATGATATTCACCCTTGTGCCCTATCATTCATATATCTTTAACCCTATCTACCTAATTAGAATAACTTCTTATCCAAATTAAGGATAAACATTTGGTAAACTTGATCTTTGAACATTAATCCCTAGGCCAGATAGGGTTTTTTTTATTTCTATTCCTATTATTGAACCCTGATTGATAAACCATCCAATCATGTTTATAATAGACACATTTCTTAATTATTTCATAGTCCAATACCTTACAGTTGTTATGGTTTGCTATGTTACTTGTCTTTTCAAAACTGTTAAGTAAATACATGCACATAATGAGAGAATTTTATAATGAATACAACATTTGATATCTCTCCATAAGTCCATCTAGATGATAATGTGACCAATTGAGAAATACACATACTAAATTTTCACTACTTGAGCTCCTAAAGCAATTTAATGTTTACAAGTGCATCTCATGTGAGAAATTTCATGAAACTCAATTTCCAAATGATATAGAGCCTGCTTATTTTTTAATATCATGAAAGATATCAAAAATAATTATCACCTTTGACCCAACTAACTTAGAATTCAAAGATATTATTGATCAAGATTTACCTTTGTTCATACAAGTGATGATAAAAACTAAGGGCATCAAAAGGGTACTCATTGGTAATGGATGAGACCTGAACATTTGTAGTATCAATTTTATAACCATCATGGGAATTAGCACCCATCTCCCTCAAAATTTGACTATACATATGGAAAGGTTTGATAATTTACATAGCCCTCTAATTGGTTAAATTACATTGGATGTGACATTGGGAACTAAAACTATTTTGACTACTTTTTAGGTAATGTCTCAATCATTATATTATAATATATTCTTGGGTAAGCCTTGGATACATTCAATGGACGTTTTCTCTTATAAACATCACATATGTCTGAAATTCATACATGATGGGAATTTATTAACAAAGTATGTCGATGATAAACATTTCAAATTTTACAAAATATAATTTGAAACCAAATTCATTTGTATAGTGATACCACCTGAATAATGCATTCCTCTTGAGCATATACACACTTCTGACATACATGAGTCTAGTGTAATGAATTATTATATCAAAATGTAAGTAAGGTACCACATATTGAGGTGTACATATATGCATGTCAATAGAAAGAACCATTACCAAAACATCTAAAATTCAATGATTCTAAAATTTCACATGTTATCCATGGCCATGATGATACTCATATACCTCCATCAAAAATCAATGGTGGTTTTGAATCAATTATAGCACCTATCTCAAACACCACCATTCCCATGGATTACCTTATTTCTATGATGATAATTATTGTGGACCCTCAAAAACAAGTTTATATACTTTAAATGCAACTGGATTTCCATAATACAAATATTACCTTATCAATAAGCAACTTCTTTCACAATGTATAATTGAATATGTTTTAGGTTTATCAATGATGTCTCCAAGGTGACCAAAGATGTTGATGAGGTGTCATGTGTGCTATAACGATAATGAAAAATGTGTTTCAGTGTTCTTGCATAGTTCTTCAGTGTTTGATTTGGATAGGAAGATGGTAGATATTATTGATGGTATGGTCATGTTTTAGAGACCCTATGGGGTGTTTTAAGTGCTTAGAGCTATTTTGAAACTGAAATAAATTCATCAAAATAGTCATATGAATGTCTAGGTTCAAGTAGTCATCTTGAAAAATAAAGCTAAAAGAGTAGATTGATTATGTCAGCATTCACATGTGGGAAGGTTTCAAGAGTATATTGAAATATGGATAAATTTACCTATGTGAGGATACCATATGGTTCAATTTTTAGGTCTAGACATGGAACATATAAAAATTTCTTAAGGTGCAAAGTTGGTCTCGAAGATAGAGTTCAATAAGTTCCCATACTAGCCAAATTTGTGATATCAAAGATCTACAATGAGAATTTAATTAGGAAATAAAGATATATGATGAGAAATTAATATTAATATATAAGGATATAAGACTGATCATAATAATTTTCAAACAAATATCACTGGTAATCATGAATTATATTAGTCAAAGATCTTGAGAATGAATGTGATGAAGACATATATCACTTTCACCAAGTTTGAGTAGCAGATCAAGATCGATGAAGTGAATTAAAACATGTATATAATATTAATAGTGAAAATTATTTAATACGTTATCAAAATTCTCAAAAGGCATGCAGGGATGCCAAGTGGTGGAATTTTATTGGAGACTGACTACAGGGTATACAAAGGGCACATAGGGCTACCAAGTGGCTTGATCTCAAAAGCGAGGATCTAAGATCAATGGTGAGAAATGAAATTTAAAGTTATGAGGCTCATAAGGAAATCAATGGATCATGTTTTTTTATGTTTTCCTAAGACATGAGATAAATACATGTGTCTACAGATGATTTTGCATTAACCAATGACCATTGGCATTTGAATTAGGAAAAGGATAAACTAGTGATCAATATTTTGCTTATATATTTTGATCTAGGAAGAATTTATTGATGTTTTAAAAGGAAAAGTTGAAGAGGAATTCAAGTAACATCCATCAAATCTAGTTATAATGTTTGACTATCTTTACAGTCAAAGTTATAGAGCTCCAAATTTGGTTGAATGTTTGACCATGTTCTACAAGTGACCCAAGAAGGATAATTGAAGAGTTTTTTTATAGTATTCTGATGTTTCAAGATGAAATAAATATTGAAAAGTGTTTTAGACTCCATGAAGATAATATATATGTATTTTTTAGGTTTTACCAATCCATATTCAATATGAACAAAAGATTAGAATTTGACTATGTTTATTGAATACACTGGCAGTTTGAGTGACCATCTTGTAGAGGTAAGTTGAAGATGTTATTAGTAGAGTGGAGAAATAAAATGACGATGGAGATGTTATATAAGTCTAAAATATTTATGATAAGGTATTAGATTTCATGATTTTTTCCTGATCAGTTATAGAGAGTCAAAATAACATGATTGTATTTGCCTAAATTGAGTTGTCATTTTGAGAGAGTTGATTTGAGTCCTTAGATCTTGTGTTGAAGTGCCTAAGGCACATGAAAGTGTTTCATAGGTCTTGAAGGTTTCACCTACATGACATAATCATATGGATATGTGAAAATATTTGAGTATTTTCCTCAGAAGTTTGAGACTATATTTTTTATGTATGAAGACCTAAAGAGCGAGGAGACCTAATTGGTAAGTTCAAGTGTTGAGTTGGTGTTCCAAGTGGAATGGACACATATGAGATGAGAAATGGGTTATTGGAGATATTTTTGATGTGTTAAAATAATTTTTAAAGGATTAAGGTGGTCCAATTAGTCTCACATTTAACGTGTGAGTATGAAGTCGTAATAATTATAGTTCTCACCAAGACCTAATGGTGGTTTGGGGTTAATGAGGTAATGGACAACCTAAGGAGCGTGGGGTTATTACATGTAACATGTATGGAGATATATTTCAACGTTATAATAATTATGGTAAGCATATTTTTTGACCAAGATGGGTTATATGAGTGTATGGTATAAATATTAGGCATAATTAGATAATTTGGAGTGGATTTGAGAGAGTGTGGAGTTAAGCGAAGTAGAGAACATTTGAAAGAAAATGTATAATTTAGTGAGGACCATAAAAGAGAAAAGAGGATCTATCATTTTTATCTAATCAATTTGATGCAAGTGGATACACAAGTCATTGGACCTAATGATCCAAGAAGAGGCAGATTGAGCGAGTGAGCCCTTGAGATTGTTTGGGTGAAACAGTGAAGGTGAAGAGTGAAAAAAAAGTTGGTCATCATCAGTTTAAGAGTATAAATAGGTGTTCAATATGATATTTTGAATGTATTTGGGTGGGTTCTTATTTTCCTAGGGTTTTAGTTCCTCCTTGCAAGGTAAAACTTGCTAAAAGGTCTAGTTGTTATATGGGTGCTTAGCTAGGTAGGGGTAGTAGTTCCCTATGGGATTGGTGTCTCAGTAAATTAAGGGATGGGTGTTCTTTGATAATTTGATGCTGATGTAAATTAGATATTTTCATTATAGGACTATAGTCCATCTTTTAGGGTTTTGTGGGTTTCGTCCCCCAAGAGAGTTTCCCACATATGTCATGTGTTATGTGCTTGAACTTGCTATATCTTCTTTGTTCATTGCAATGGTTAATTTATATGATTCATGATTGTATGTGTTAAATGACTAAGAATTTGAAATTAGAATTGGATTATCTAACATCACTAATCCACCTCCCTTTTTAGTGATTGTACCTCTAAAAATTGGTATCAAATCAAGACCTTTTGTGCAAGTTTAACCACTTGAAGGTGATCCAAGGTACAATATGGCTAAAAGGTAAAGTTGTTCAAAAGAAAAGGACATCATGTGTGATGAAGAAGTTTTCCATGATAGTGGAGAATAAGAAGTGTTATATGATAGTGAGGAAGAATAAGTTGATATAGGATTTGAGCTCATAGGTGAACTTGGTGAACTGAAGGAGCAAAAGAAGAGGAATCATAAAATGAGGAATATGATCAAATGCCTTGAAGCATAAGTCAGTTCTCTTGAGGGATTTTTGTTATGCAAGTATGAGAGGGAAGAAAAGAAGAATCAAGAACATATCAATTCTATTTAATATCAATCATATAGATTGAAAGATGAAATGTATAAATAAGCTAAGAAGGATAAGAAGACTATAAAATATCTTAGAATTCAGTTAGAGGCTGAAAGTTTAAACATGAGAGCTAAATAAGTTGAATATGTTCAATTGAAGACTGATCTTGTTTCCATAAAATATGAGTATGAAAAGATCATAATAAAGATAGGTAAGATTGAAGAATAACAAAAGAGATTAGAACAAGACAAAGAGGATGGTAGCATGAAAGACAAGTCAGATCAGGTCAAGAGCAAAAGGAAGAAGCCAATTAGATAACCAAATGCTTTAAGGTATGCCAAATCTTTTATGGGCCATTGTTTTGTTTGTCATCTTGTTGGTCATATGGCAAAATAATATGTAAGAATAATTAATTAGTCAAAGGGAGATCATTTCCATATTCAAGAAAAAGGTATGGAAGATAATGTTTGCTACAAATATCATAAATTTGGTCACATTTTAAGATATTGAAAGAATAGGTTGAATGAGTTCTCAAAGAAAAATAGGGTGTATGGAGCTCCTAGTGTGCAAGGAAGAGGTCAGACATGGTTATGAATACCTAAGCTTATTAGGGGAAATTAGACTAAGATCATACATGGTTTGTTTGCTATGATAGACATGAAGGAAAGACAATCACATATGTTATCATCATTGGTTGACAAATATGAAACAAAGAATGAAGTCAAGCATCCATTTTAAGTCAATTAGATGATGAGGCAGGAATGTAAGTCAAATAAAGGTATTAAGATATGGGATTATCTTGAGTTTTTGGACTTTTAGTCTCTCTATGTCAAATGGGTGTCTCTATCTAGGCTTCCATGGGACACTTGTTAGCAAGAGGAAGCATAGTGTATACTAGTTGATTTTTGGTTGATATTGCAGGATAAGAAAGGTCATGAGAAGATGTGCTTGGTTAAGGGGTATTAATGAATTTTATGTAAGTACTTAAAAGTTTTATTATGGTGATTTTTCAAAATTTTATATTTGCATAAGAAAAGTGTGTTGATATTGTTCTAGTATGCTCAAGGTGTGTTCAGGGTTTTTCATTATGAAGGTATGAACTCGTCATTTTGTGTTACTTAAATTAATTGGTCAAAATGATGAAGACTGAAGGCAAGGTTGGTAAAGAGTATGAGGAGAATGTGTTTTCATATTTTTTGTATCATGAATAATGTCTTAGAGTTATATATATGATAATTTGCCTCTATCATGGAGTTCATAGTGTTCTGAAGATGAGATAGTTCTATGAGAGTGCTTTGAAAAGGTTCTAAAGCATGATAAATTGTAAAGGATAAAGGGAAATTGTTTTAAGATCCATATGAGACTTATTCATGTGTGCTTCAAATGTTTAAATTGATTTAATAAAGATATGAGATCTATTGGTGGTTTCATAAGGATATTGACTAAGTGTGGATAGTGTTAAAGAGTCGCTGGTAGATCTAGTTTGTTGATATTTTTTTTAAGATATCATGATCTAGGTATAACATGGAGTTAGTGGGGATAACTCAGGTAGTTTGAAAGTGATTGAAGAGTTGTGCATGATGTGAGGGAGAGCATATGTTAGATGTTCTAGTCATAATGGAGATATGAAGAAGTCTCCTATAGATGTGAAATCAAGTATGTTGGTTTTATGACTTGATCAAAACAAGGTAGCTGATTTTTAAATGTATTGAATCCTCATGCATAAACAAAGGGGGATATTTGTAAATGGTCAGGTCCTAGGATCATAGGATGTAATAAAATTTGAGAGAGAAGGTATGAAGAAAATTATGTTGATTCATTATTGTTGGAAATGGTCTATAGATGCTCAAAAGGGTTCCTAATCTCAAGGGACTTAGGGGGGAGTCCCTCTTAATATTTTCAAGGTAAGTTCATGTAGTTTCTAATATTCATGTATGTTTTTTCATCATAGAATCTATGCATGATCAAATAAGAGTGTAGTCATGAAGCATGTTTGAGAAGCTCAAGGTTAGAAGAGGTATGCACAATGTTAGAGGGAACATGTATAATATATTAGAGATGGTCCTTTCCTATTATTCATACTTGAAGTCTTTTCAATTTTGTGAGATCATAAGTTGAGCCCACTTTGTCATTATGCCAAAGCGGGAGAAAGTGCTTGAAAAGAGAGACAAATTTTGAGCATAATATTTGTATTGGTATTGACATCAGTGACAAAGAGGGAGTATTTTGGAGGTTTTTCAATGATGTCTCTAATGTGGCCAAAGATATTGATGATGTGTTATGTGTGCTAAATGATAATGATAAAGTGTACTTTAATGTTCTTGCATAGTTATTCAATGTTTTACTTACATAGGTACATGGTGGATATTATTTATGGTATAGTCAAGTTGCAGAGACTCTATGGGTTGTTTTGAGTGCTTGGATTTTTTGTGGAAGTGAAAGGAATTCATTAGATTAGTCATATGAGTGTCTAGGTTCAAGTAATCATCTTGACAGATAAAGTTGAGTGGGAAAATTGATGATGTAAACATTCACACATGTGAAGATTTCAAGAGTAGATTGATGTATGGATAGATTTACCTATGTGAGGAGATCATATGGTTCAAGTTTTAGGTATGGGCATGGAGTATAGAAAAAGTTATTAAGGTGAAAATTTGGGATCTTAGACAAAGTTCAATAAGTTCCCATACTTAGAAAAATTTATGATATTGAAGATCTATGGTGAGTGTTTAATCAGGGGATGAATATATGTGGTGAATGATTAATATAAATAGATAAATATCTAATGTCAATAATTATACATGTTAGATAGAGATCAATAGTGAGCAAGAAGTCTATTAGTCAAAGATCATGAGAATGAATGTGATGAATACATGTATCACTTTCACAGAGTTTGAATAGCATATCAAGATCGACAGAGCATGTTCAATAATGTAGAGGAATATCAATGGTGCATAGTAGTCATTAGATCAATAGAATTATTAGAATACATGTGTGGATTCTAAGTGGTGGAATTTCATTAGAGACTAACTGTAGGGTACATAGAGTCCACGTAGGGCTACCAAGTGGCTTGAGCTTGAAAACAAGGATCTAAGATCAAAATGAGTGACGCAAGTTAAATTTAGGAGGCTCATAAAGATATCAACAGAGCACATTTTTTGAAATCTATGTGAGTACATAATATGAAGACACATGTCTACAGATGATGTTGCATTAACTAGTGACCGTTGGCATGTGAAATAACAAAAGGATAAACTAGTGCTTACTATTTTGATTATATCATTTGATCTAGGATAAATTTATTGAGGAGGTAAAAGGAAAAGTTGAATATGACTTTAAAGTGCATCTATATAATCTAGTTATAAGGTTTGGATCTCTATATAGTCAAAGTTATTGAGCTCTAAAGTTGACTAAAGGTTTGACCATGTTTTTCAAGTGACCCAAGAAGGCTAATTGAAGAGTTTTTGATGGTATTTCAATGTTTCAATATGAACTAACTATTGGAGAGTGCTTTAGACTACTTAAAGACCATTTTTATTAATTTTGGAGGTTTTACCAATCTATACTCATTATGAACAAAGGCTTAAAAGTTGACTATTTTTATTGAATACACTTGCAGTTTGAGTGACCATCTTGCAAAGGTAAATTGAAGATGTTCTAAGTAGATTTGAGGAAGAAAATGAGTATAGAGATGTTATATTAAGTATAAAATATTTATGATAAGGTATTGGTTGTAGTTATTTTCCACTGATCAATTATGGAGATTCAAAATAGCTTAATTGTATTTTGACTATATAGGCCCAAATTGAGTGGTCATTTTGAGAGAGTTGATTTGAGTGCTTAGATCCTATGTTGAAGTGTCTAAGGAACATGAAAGTGTTTTGTAGGTAATAAATGTTTCACCCATGTGATATAATCATATGGCTATGTGAAAATATTTGATTAGTTGCTTTATAATTTTGAGAATATAATTTTTGTGTATGAAGGCCTAAAGAGTGAGAAGACCTAATTGGTAAGTTCATGTGTTGATTTCGTGTTCTAGGTGGCATGGAACCATATGATATTTATCAATGGGTTATTGGAGATAGGTTTGATGTTTTCAAATCATTGGTAAAGGATGAATTTGGTCCAAGTAGTCTCATATGTAATGTATGAGTATGAAGGCCTAATTATTTTAGGTCTCACCAAGACCTAATGATGGTTTGGGGTTAATGAGGAAATGGCCAAGCTAAGGAGTGTGGGGTTCTTACATGTAATATTTATCTAGAACTATTTCAAAGGTATAACAATTATGGTAGTAATTTTAGTCAACCAAAATGGGTTAGATGAGTGTATGGTGTATATACTAGGCATAATTGGCCTATTTGAAGTGGAGTTGAGAGGGCATGGAGTTAAGTGAAGTAGATAACCTTTCAAAGAGAAGGTACATATTAGTGAGGACCATAAAAAACAAATAAGATCAGTCATGTTTATCTGATCAAATTGATGCAAGTGGATACATAGGTCATTAGACATAATAATCCCAAAAGAGGCAAATTGAGTGAGTGAGCCCTTAGGATTGTTTGGGTGAAAGAGTGAATATGAAGAGTGAAGAAATAGGTGGTCATAATCAATTGAAAAGTAGAAACAGGTCTTCAAGATGATCTATTAAAGTTATTTGGGTATGTTCTAGGTTGTCTAAGGGGTTGGTTCTTTCTTACAAGGTGAAACTTACTAAAAGGTCTAGTTGTTGTGGGTGCTTAGATAAATAGGGATAGTATCTCCTTGTGGGATTGGTGTCTAACTAAATTAAGGGATATGTGTTCCTTGATTAGTTGGTGTTTTTCTAAATTGGATCTTGTCATTATAGGACTATAGTCCATCTTGCAATGTTTAGTGGGTTTTATCCCCCAAGAGAGTTTTCCACATATGTCATGTGTTATGTGCTTGATCTTTTTATATCTTATTTATTAATTGAAATGGTTAATTTGTATGCTTAATTATTGTATGTGCTGAATGATTAAGATTTTGGAACTTTAATTGGATTATCTAGCATCGTTGATTCACCCCTTAGTGATTGCACCTCTAATAATAATCCTTCTTAACATGGTCTTGAATTATCACATATACCTATTTTTTGGCATAATAAAATTCCATTTGAGCACATGCTAAATTATGTACATTATTTTGTTTAATGGGAAAATTATGACAAACTATTGTTAAAGGTATTCCATATGGGCATTTACAATGAGGCTCACAATTAGTTGTATAGCTTACCATAGGGTTCCTTAACCAATTTTTATCTTTTAAAGTATCAAAGTATTATCCTTTATACAAATGAGGGAGATAAATTACCAAATGAGCATCATGAGAAAAAGGTGGTATTCTTATTCTTTATATGAGTGCTTTGTAAAATTTACTCAATATGGGGGCCATACAAGGACCTCATCCTATGCCAAATACTCAATTATATAGAATCAAAACTTGTACATATCAACAATATTTAACAATTACCTTATACGTGGGTAGTGATTATTGTTGGCACAACCATATTGATTCTACACAAACCAAAACCACTTGCATCAAAAAAGATTTTCAACAGCTCAATTTTAACTTAAAATATTTTCAAAGAAGGTAACTTGGAAGGACTCCTTGGGGAACATAACAATACCAATTTCTCATTGTGCTATAATAATTCAAACATGGGTTTGGGTTATTTCTACCACATATCCATATGCATTTACACTTAGAACTCTTTGGCTATACCAAATGGAATAAAAATATGACAAAATAAAAGAGGTCTTTCTTTTCCTCATGAGGACAAATTAATACATATTTCAAATGATAGCATTACATCTTCTACTACACATACAAAATGCAAGGATGAACATGTTATGTCCCTTTTCAACCTAGCCAATCATGATGCGAACAATGTAAAAGATCGAAATTGAGGTTTCAAGGTGCACAATGGGGGGATACATCTATGACCATCTATTAGATGGCATCATAGTATGATATTTCATCATCATCAAAAATATCTAAAAAATAAAAAAATATTCAAAAATCCATAAACACTTTTAGCACCTACATGTTTTATTGGCTCCTTGGCATCTATGTGTTAGTGTTATGTTTCAGACTAGCATATCATTTAATCATACATACACATACACAAGCATACACATATACATGATACACTTATTGGTGTTGGGATTTCCATTTATTCACATAATCAAGATGTTGGGGGCATCCATATTTTATGATCTTGATATACACAAGTTATATGATTCGATGATCACTCTACACTATCATGTTTGAGGTTACATATGTACATATACATACCTATTATCTATGATTATACATTACACAAGGTACTTGATATGCTATGTACTTGAATTTTTTTACTAACACATTTGATCCATGGGCCACTATGGCATGTTTATGCTAGTTACTTATGTTTTTCCTTTACACACTTCCTTGAGTGTTTTACCTTGTTATTGCCTTGCTTTTTTTAGCATTTACATATTCTCTGTTATATGCATCCCCTAAGCCTATGTTTGCTTTCTTCGACATTTGAATATATCATTTGATTATTAGACATTTGAATATGTCATTCCTCTTTTTTGTGGGCATTTGACTAAGTCATGTTCATTCAATTTTGTGGCATTTAAACATGCCCCTTGTTTATGGTCTCCTTGGACCGTTGCCTTTTGACTTACTTTTGAGTATCCTTGTGTGTGTGTGCTTATTTTCTTATTGAGATTGTATTATTATTATATATACATTTATATGATATTTATCATGCAACTTAGGCCTATATGTGATTACATTGCTTCTATGTGCTTAAATGATACATTTAGCTAGACATGTCTCCTTCTATATGATACATGGTTACATTTACATATTTATATTTGTATTACCCTTTTCAGGTGAGCTTTAATATTTTTACCTCACCTCAAATGTGGGGTGGGGGAATATAAGTGGGTGCATGTCATGGTGACATAGCTTCCATAATTTTCACAATTTTTAGATTATGGTGGGGCATACTTTGGAAGCATGTTCTCCACACATAGTATATGATCTTACCTTAGTTTTTAACTTCAGTGGGGGTATGTCATGATAACATAAACTCTACACATTCATAGTTTTAGATCTAGTGGGTGCATATTTTCAAAGCATGTTCTCCACATTCATTCAATATGGTACTTATAATTCACAGATTCAGTGGAGGCACGCTTTGGAACCATGTTCTCCACACCTATTCATTTTTTAGCATTTACAGATTATAGTGGGTGCATGTTTTGGAAGCATGTACTCCACATTGGTACTTATATCAATTTCATATTTCTCCATATATAGTAGGGGCATGCTTTGGAAGCATGTCCTCCAAACTTACATAGTTTTCTAAATTGGTCAAATCACATAGTTATATGATTCTAGTACACATTTGTGGCTAAATTCTATACATGGTACCAATTCTACATATAGTTTTAGACTGAGATAAATCTAAGGTACATATGTTATGAAACATGTGCCTATTATTGTAAAATCTAAATCAAATATAGATTATAAAACAATTTCATGTACTGATATTCCACAAAATATTAAAAACTTTAGCAAGTCGATCTACTACAATATTTGGTTCACCTTTTGTTATAGTTGGGGTAATTAAATCACTCAATCTTGCCAATTTTTTAGTTTGGACTTGATCATCCAAACTCACCAGGTTATGAGTATCATTAGGTTACAAAGTTGAGATAATCTTAATTGCAAAGTGATAACTCACTTTTAATCCACAGTTGGGGGCATGTGCCTTCCAATCTCTCTCTCTATATCTCTATCTCCTTTGATATATTCACTTTAATAAACTATTTATATTTATCCTAATAGTAATTTTAGATACTTATAATGCTACATATTTTACAAAAATAACTTGCCAATAGGCAAGCCAGTTACATCGACACACATATGTACTCTAAAACCTTGCTCTTTCAATTTCAATCTATTTCAAATAATTTTGACTTGGTTTATATGCATTGATTATACATTGTAACATGATCTTGGTTGCAAGTCAATCAATGGAAAAACACTCAAACCCAGTTCCATTAAAGAACTAAAATTCAACTCAAGCAAAGATAAGGTGTGTATACACACCTAGGTACTTATCTATTTCCTTTAAACTAGTAATATCATTACTAGATTAAAAGAGGGGAAATGTAGATGATATTTTGTGATTATATAGAAGCTTAGTCTTATACACTTGGCATACTCATGACCTTGGCTATTCCTATTAGTTCTACACATGCCTTGTTTATGGAAGCCTTGCATATGCTCTATCTTGTGCCCATTGCCCAACTCTTAGTCCAACTAGCCTTATATTGATGAAATAGACATCCCATCCTGCCCAAAATACTTAAAAATTACTTATCGTATAGCTCCGTAAGATCTAAACTTGTGCCTGCTCTCTTTCTCCCTAGACACTAATGTTTGGGTTAGATGCTAGCACCAACCATTTTGTCCTAGCTTGATGTAAGTGTCTAGTGCCTTAAAGTCATCCAATTTACATATGAAAATTATCATAATAGTTGGCCTAAGTGATTTAATATGAGTTGTTTATTGATAGGATTGGTATAAATATAATATAAACCTTCATTTATTCACCACCTAGTAATCATACCAAAAGAACACTACACAAACACTCAACAAGCACTCAAGTTACCAAAATATTTCCTATTCTACCCTATTTTGATATCAATAAAAGAAACAACCTAGCTATAATTTTGAAGTACTAAAGGATTAGTCATAAGGTCATATTTTTAAGTTACAAGCTAGGTCACTATTTTACTTGCTTTACACATTGCATGATTCACATACAAGCCAACAAGTAGAGGAAAACTACATGAGTCTAAGGCCCTCTTCTAGACTATTGGCTATGAAGGCAGTACCTTTTGAAAAGAAAGTCATTTGAGGTCAGCTCGACACCATGTGCCCACTAATCCATTTTTTCATGTTTACATTGAAGATGCAAAGCTAGGGTTTTGCCATTTCAATAGAAGCAATAGTCCATGACCCATATTTGAATGCACCAGAGTGAAAGTGAATCGAAACCTATAAGAATCCAGGTGTTTCCATCATGTTTGAGACACTAGCATCAAATTCAGACACTAGCATCAATGTAACTATCCCAAGCTGATGCAAGTGTCTAGAGAGCTAAAGGCACCAAATCCAGAATATGACAACTATTTTATAACTATCTTTGTGCCTACTTCTTGCTTATACTATATCTAACACTGTATTAGCGTTAGGTGTTTCCATCATGTTTGAGTGCATATTTTTTACATGACACTAGCATCAAACTCAGACACTAGCATCGATGTAACTATCCCAAGCTGATGCAAGTGTCTAGAGAGCTAAAGGCACCAAATCTATAATATGACAACTATTTTATAACTATCTTTGTGCCTACTTCTTGCCAATACTATATCTAACACTATATTAGCATCATAAACTACTAAGTAATTTCTTTTATGTAATTTATATATGGCATCTAGTTGTACTTTCTATTTATAACTTATCTCAGTATAATAAATTAGCCTAGTGTAGATCTAATATTCACCTCTGTACCTTGTCATTTCTATATACTTAACTCTATATACCCAAGTAACATAGCCTCTTATTGAAATTGGGGTTTAACAATATGTGTGTATATATGTATGTATGTATTTATTATTTTATTGTTATTTTGATAGACCTTGAGATTTCCATATCCTTATATTTCCCTTGACTGATCCTCATATCTTATGGTTACTTGTGTGTTTATATTATACCCTTCATGAAAAATTTATGAAACGCATTAAAACAATAAATGAATATAATTCTAAAATATTCAATTTTTTACACTTATTTTTGATATCTGACATAGATGGAGATCCAAGATATAATCACGGACTGCATATATATATATATATATATATATATATATATATATATGTATTGTAATTTCTTGAATTATGATGCCCCTAGTTCATTTGTAATGCCTGCATTTCTTTTTTATGACACCCCTACTCCCCTCTATTTGACATGCTTGCAGATGTTTTCAACGGGTCCTACTTACGAGTTGTTTAGGAGTTGTTCACCGGATCCATGATGTGAAATGACAATTACTTTAGGTGTTGGAGCAATCATACCATGAAGTTATTCACGGATTTTTTAAATTAAAAATATTCGTAATGATCTTCCACGTCAGCTATGGATATCAATGTTTGAAATGGCCATGCCACGTCAGTCTCCCAAATTCTTCCATGGCAGCATCCTCTCCTCATGGACACAATTTTTGCATGATAATTTGGTTTTGGTTCATTAACGATAAATGGTAAATGGCACGGCAAAGCAAGGGCAAAAGAAAGACTTTTCATGCATGGTGGTGTTGGGTCCATCCATGCAAGTACATACTATGTTTGTGCATGTTAGTTACAGTTAATTATATACAAATGTTTATAAATAATGAATTATAAATTTTTTTGTTAATTAGTTTTTCTAATAATTTTAATGCTATATGCATGTGATAATTCGTTAACCCTATTTTTATAAGAGTAAAAACATTTTGAATTATTTTCCTTATCTCAACAATCCGATTTTTTTTAATACCAAATTAATAAAATTAAATCATAATGCTGTAAAATTATTCCAAGATGAAATACCAAATTAATAAAATTAAATCATAATGCTGTAAAATTATTCCAACATGAAATTTATTCAAAGGATTTTTGAAAAGCTAGCTTCAAACATACATAAGCAGCTAACTCTCTGGTAAGTGCATCTGAAAGTCAATATCCGTACCTGGAGTATATTGAACTTGAAAGAATATGTAGACAAAACATGTTTCCGCCAAGCATATCGTGCATGGCATAACTATGTATATTTTAGCTTAGACATAAATTATTTGAAAACATTTTCTTTGTTTTAATTATAAATTCTTCTAAAAGCAACACGTTTCTCCATTTTTGAACAACTTTAATAATTATCAATATTTATTTTTCCACGTACCAATAAATTAATTCATGTTTTTGAAATTTCCCAATTACATACACTGAGAATTATTCAAATCCATTCAGTTCAACTAGTAAATTTCTCCCCAATTTTCCTTAAAGGTTTTCGTTGAAATATGAATGGTCCATCGAGGAAAGGGACTAATGCTGGAATTTTTTGGCATTCTGCTTTTAAAATTTCCACTATTTTTGTTGCATGTCATGTCCATAAAAATGTAAATTTATTTATATAATGTTTTATTAGCTTAGTACTGCCGTATAATTAATTGATAAATTTATGTACATAATTCAAATGACTTGTAAATCTTTGACATTGGTTTATATTTTCTAATTTATCAAGAAATTTTTTAATTTTTTATAAAATATGTTTTTAAATATCTATATTTCCTTTTAAAGTATAATTTTTAAGAATTTTATTTTAATTTGAAACAATTTATTTTTCTTAGCATCAGTAGACAAACCTATTCCATGTTGTTCAATAATTTCTACTAATTTCTCGAGATGTTTGTAGTGTTCTTCAAAGTCTTGTGAAAATATCAAGAAATAATCAATGTTGTTTGCATTATAAGCATAATGAGGATAAAATATTTTGTCCATTTTCTGCTAAAATTCTAGTGGAGAATTATTTATCCCAAATGATATTAAAAAGCATTCAAACAATCCACATGATGTCGAAAAATAGTTTTATCACTATTTGCTTTAGAAATTTATTTGAATTTAAAGACATTTAGTTTAAAGGAAGAAAAAAGAGAATTAACAAGTTTTGTTTACAATAATTTAATAATTTCATGCCATAAAAAATACAATATTATAAAAAATTAATTATTTGTGTTACTTATACTACATATTTTGTCTTGATCTAATGTTAAACTCAATTATAGCTTGTCCAGGAAGCTTATAATGAAAAAATAGGTCTTTGACAAGAATAAAATCATGATCTTTTAGAATAAATTAGTCACTCTTATTAAAAATAAATATTACATGCACTCTCTTACTTTTCTCATACCTATTACAAATAACTTACCCAAATTTATATGAAGGTCTGACAAGAATATAGGATTTGAATTTTAAACAAATCTAAAATCTTCTCTAAAGTGAATGCACTAAGATTTAAAGTAAAATGATAAAGATATAAAATAAATAACTAAGAAAATGTGTAATATGTCTACCTATCCATTCATATGAACTTCATTACATTGTATATAATCAAACTATTGTACATTAAATTATGTCTCAAAATAAATACATCACTATACATTGATTTGGCCATCACAAGTTGATCACAATTCAAATAATATAAATTCACATTCTCATTTAAAAAAATAAAAATCATTCATTATTATAAAATAAAATAATGTAATAATTAAAATTTTAAAACTAAATATAAAAATACAAACACATTTAAGGATTCAAAATCAATTATATAAAAACCATTATACCTTTAGCCATAAAATAATCAAGAGTAAAAACCCCATATCTACCAAATTACCCCAACACAACCCATTTTGAATATTTCAAATAGGGACTCACTTGCCTTAGAAAATTTATTTATGATAAATTTTAAAGATATGGTCCATTTAGAAGATAACCTTAGAGTCAAAATATTGATATATTTCATAAATTCTAAGGTTAGCTTGTTATTTTAGAGATTATGTTTCTTTTTTTAAATTCAAATTTGAAATATTGTTATATTATTTTTGAGGGTATTCAAATTTTAGTACCATCATTTTGACTGACTAATGAGACTAATCACATCATGTTTCAGTCTATGTATGTTTGGTGTTGATCATATGCAGAGAATTCTGTGATCAAGTTATTTTTTATTTCATCTCTGGAATGGATTCAAGATCATCTAATCCTACCAAGTGTCATCATCTTTCTCATTTGTAACCTTAGAAAATTGACCAAGCCTTCATTCCTCCAAGTTATTAGCATTGTGATAAGTGTCACCATAACTCCATTTCATAGCTATTCAATACTTAAACCGATTCTTAAATCTTTCAAGCATTCAAGTTGCTAGGATTGTTTCAAATGTCATCATCCCTCTAACCCTTAGGCCAAAGAGCAAGCACACATTAAGAAGTCATCTAGATAAGTAGATAATTAAGATCTTACCAAGTTTCACTATCCCTTTCATCCTATCTAGGGTATTTTTACATAGTTAACCAAGTTAAATGATCCTTTAAGTCCAAAAATTACTCCATGTGTCATGATCCTAATAAATAATGAATGAAGTCAATAAATTATATTATAAGACCATCGAGGTGAGTGGATTAGCAAGAATCTCCACATGGAATTATCCCAAGAACTCACAATCTGACATAACAAGGTATAGAGTCATAATTTTAAAATCATCTAGATCATCAATATTTATCCACATGTTACATATCATTAATATATGAATTACATAGTAAAAAAATATATATATATTTACACTCTATACACTTGAGTTAATAAGATCCTACCAAGTGTCATCATCTCAAGAGCTTGCAACCAAAAAATCAAAGTACAAAGAAATAGAACTTGGCATCTCATGGATAAATGATATAGAACCATGTGTCCAAGATTAAAAAATTAATTTAAAATAATGAAAGTAAATATTTGAAAGCATGAAATGAATACATATGTCATAATAAGATGATGAGGAAACAAAAGCAACAAAAATATGACACATGTAAATTCAATCCATAAAAACTAACAATACAAAATAAAAATTCAAACAAGAAAAACACTAGATGGGGAATGGGGAAAAATATATTGTTACATTTAGTATGCATGAATTGGTAACTAAATGCATTCAATTTTTAGATCCATCAATTCTAAGAGATATATTTAGCTTGAAAAAACTTGATTTGATTTCTTTACCTTCTTACTATTCTATGCAAATTATGAATTAAAGCACTGAATTAATTAAGATACGTCATGTTTTTCAAAGAACACATAATTCATTTGTATAATTTTAATGGATTCACCATATCTCACTCCTCCTCCATCTACTTATTTGATTACAAGAATGACATAATACATGGATATATTATTCGATTCAATGTCATTACAACACAAATTTAAGAATTATTTGACCATATGGGAAGAGGTCGATGTTATGGAGCCATGCAAAGCATGGATCAGTCGTCTATATTCACACAAAAATAAAAAAATAAAATTTTGGTTATTAAGTCAGTAGGTCTACACAATCTCATAGAAAAACCTAAGTTAATGCCTTGCATTGACTTACTTCATAATTTATTTGTAAACGGTAAAATTTCAAGAAATATATTACATGTCAAGCTTAGTAATACACATATGGCCTACATAGGTGTCAATGCCTTCGAGAGATATTATAGGCTCCCTATCCTAGAGATAACCTATGTCCAAGCCATGATAAATTGATGGTTTTATGTAAATACAATCCTTGGCAAAATAAAGCAATAGGCCGATAACCTAAGAAACTTTACAATTAAAGACCAAATTTTTGATCTACCCATAGTCACCTTTAGGCTAGGGATAAGAATTTTTATAGATCTATTTAACTAATTGTATGGTTTTCCTAGTATTTCCTACAATCATGAGATATGGGTCCCATTATTGGACATTATTTTACATTTCTTGTACCTCTCATTGAAATATGTTTGGCATACACTATTCCATTTAACCTATATTAGACCATTCAAGATATAAATTTATTTTATTATTTTTATATGTAAAAACATTAGGAACTTCATGAGTGCATTTGAATATTGTAAATACATGAGGCTCTTAACTTGTTTTGAAGATCCAGAATTTAGGTGATCCACAATTGAAATAGAACAAAAATATCATTATGAATATAATAAGTATATAATATTATGATAATCAAAAGAGCATTTGAATAACATATAGACATAGTATAAACAATAAAAATAAAAAATTTATATTGACAAAACTACAACATATATACAAAAAAAAAACTTTTCAAAACATCCACTCAACATCACATTATGTCAGGGAAGACACTGGAGAATAGTATCACAATAACAAACATGAACATTATACAATGAATTCATGAGAATGGGTGCATATAAAAAAATTATGTCAACCAATGGAAAATTAGATAAAGTATCAAAAAATTGATCCATGGGCACATCTTCTAAATCATCATGTCAAATGCATCCATTTTGTTTTGTCGTATTTCATTTTGTTCATTCCTTGATGATGCTTGTTAAATACATCCATTTGTGCAATAGATGTGAATATATTGAAACAAATCATAAAATAAATTCACATCATTATGTATCTCACTATGAAGACCTTCAGGCACATCCCTATCCCCTATCATTTCATGAAAAAATTCTTTAGAATCAACCTCCATGTAAACACCTATTTCATGACATAAATACAAACATTATCTCAACCCGTCTATTAAATCAATATAAGAGGCACAATGCAAAGACACTTCATCAAATATAAAAGCTTTATATTTATGTATGATTTCATTTTCAAGAGTAAATAATGTGATTTTGATATAAACATGTCTTCCTTTCCCTTTAGAAGTAACCAATAAATGCATGTGTTATTCAAACATACCAAAAATACAAGTCATGAGCTGCACATAAAAATGAAAATATGAGAATTGAAACACATTCAAAAAATATTAAAAAAAAATCAACAAATAGGTTAGAAAAATGTATAATACCTTGTTGAAATTGATATAAAACCCATCACAAAATACATGAAAATCAAGGCATGAAACCATAGAAATGGAAAAAAATGGTATAAGTAGGAGGGGTTCATATTTATAGATGAGCATAAGTGGAACACACTAACTTGTGCATATTGGTCTAGCATGGGAATTTTTTGTTGCTATGAAGTCCATAAATTTTGGAAAGGGTTAAGAAATCGCAAGCCAATGAAAAAGGTGGGGGTATCACCCATATGAATGTATTCAAGCTATAAAGTAAAGGAATGCAAACTATGAATGAAGCAAGACAACTCTGATATAAAGGCACGCTGACATTTATAAACCTTGTGGGAATGCAATTCATCCTATTAATCTATAGTGGTACATTTCCTTATCACCCATAGTTATGTTGGAATCCAATTCCTATTTAAAAATGTAAGGTATTGAATAATGCCACTTTCAATTATATATTTCACCAATGATAGCACAAAACCACACATTGTAATCTCCCCATTTAGAAATCTTTACCAAGCTTATGTGGATAAGGGGCTTAACACATTCATTTTTAACAATAATATTTGCTAGAGTTTTGTGTTTAATACATGTATGTTGGATTTTTATGTGGATAAGACATAGTAATATTCAATTGGATTTTGCATAAACTAATCATTTGGTGTATTGAATTTGAGGTGAGGGCATGCTGATATTTATGAGAATGAAAGGAAATGATGGTAGTTGACACAAAAAAAATTGTATGACATGTGTGTATTATAAATTGTGGCTCAGGGTAACATCTATAACCCAGTGGGGATCAAATTCATAGATGAGCTTCAATGATACACACTAACTACATGCATGTTAGTGTCACATCAATATGTTTTTTTTCTATGAATCCCATATATTATATAAAGGGTTAAACATATGTAGGCCAATGAATAAGGTCAGGGCATTACCAATATTAAGGCATGAGAACTATAGTGTACCAAAAGGTGTGTAGTGAACCTCATGCTGTAAGAAATTAGTCCATTCACATCCATTGCACAAATAACACACAATAATCAAAAGTTCATTTAAAAAACATATATACATCACATAAATATTCAAAATAAAATTTGGTTAAATACATGTATAAAGTTTTTTGTACTTTGACAAAAGCACAACATATATAAAAAAACCTTTTCATGACATCTATTCAACATTACATTGAGTCAGGGAAGAAAATGAAGAATAATAAGACACAAACAAACATGAACATTATAAAATGATCAAATGAGAATGTGTGCATGTTATTAATGATTTTTACCAATGGAAAATTAGACAAAGTATCAAAAAATTCATCTATGGGCACGTCTTCTAAATTAGGCATGTTGAATGCATCCATAGTGATTTCTCATATTTCATTCTATTTTTTCCCTAATGATACTTGTTGAATACATCCATTTGTGTAATGGATGTGAATATCTTGAAACCAACCCATAAAATAAAGTCACATCATCATGTAGCTCACTAAGAAGACCTCCAGGCACATCCCTATCATCTGTCATTTCATGAAAACATCTTCAAAATTGACCTCCATTTAGACACCTCTTTCATCACATAAATACAAACATAATATTATCCTGTCTATTAAATAAATGTAAGAGGCATAATGTAAATACACTTCATCTAATATAAAAATTCCATATTGTCGTATCGTTTCATTTTTAGGAGTAAATAACATGATTTTGATATAAATATGTTTTCCTTTCCATTTGTAAGTAACCAATAAACACATGTGTTATTGAAACATATTGCACTATAAGCCATGAATTGCACATAAAATTTAAAATATGAGAATTAAAATCAATTAAATAAATATGACAAAAAAACTCAATAAAAAGGTTAGACCAATAAATAATACCTTATTGAAATTGATATAAATCCTATCACAAAACATATGATAATCTAAGCATGAAACCATAGAAATGGACAAACTAGTGCAAGTGTGAGGGGGTCACATCTATAGATGATAATAGTGGCACACACTAACTATGTGCATGGTTGTGTGGCACGGGAATGTGTTATTGTTACAAATTCCAAATATTTCAAAAAGGGTTAAGCACCTACAAGGCAATGAAAAAGGTGGGGGCATCACCCATATGAATGTATTTGAGTTGTAGAGTAGAAGAATGTAAACTAATGATGAAATAAGATAACTTCAACAAAAGGGCATGTTGATCTTTATGAACCTCATGGGAATGAAATTTATCCCATTCATTTGTAATGATAAATTTCAAAATGTAGGGTATCAAGCATTGCCACTTTCACTTATATATTTCACCAATGATAACATAAAACCACACATTGTATTCTCTCTAATACTAAATCTTGACCAAGATTATGTGGATAAGGGGCCTATACAATCACCATTAATGATAGTTTATGATGAATTTTTGTGTGGAATAAATGTATGTTCACTTTTTTTGTGTATAAAACATCTTAATATTATATTGTATTTTACATAAATTAATCATTCGATGCATTGAATTTGAGGTGAGGTTATGTTGTAATTTATGGACCTAAAAGGAGATGCTAGCAGGTGAACCAAAAAAAAAAATTGTATGGCATGTGCCCATTACAAATCATGCCTTAGGGTAGCATCTGTAACCTAGTGGGGATCAAATTCAAATATAAGATTTAACGTCACATACTAATTATGTGCATGATGACATGACACCAAAATGTGTTGTTTCTACAAATCCCATATATTCTAGAAAGGGTTAAACATTTTTAGGCCAATGACTATGGTTAGGGCATCATATATATTGAGGTATGTGACCTATATGTACTAAAAGGTGTGTAATGAACCTCATGTGAATGAAAGAAGATGCAGGACAACTCTGATGTAAGTGCATGCTTACCTATATAAACCTCATGGGAATGTAATTTATCCCATTTATATAGTGTTACATCACCTCTTCACTCACACTTATACGGGAATCCCATTACTCTTTCAAAATGTAGGGTATTGAATAATGCAACCTTTAATTACAAATTTCACCAATAAATACACAAAACCCCACATTGTAATCTATATGGACAAGGAGCCTATCACAGTCACTATTAATGGCCATGTATGTTGGATTTTGTGTGGAATAAATATATAAATCCATGTTATTTTAGCAATGTACATCATATTGAATGAAAGACGTATGAATATTCGATCATCTTGTACATAAATTAATCATTCAATGTATTAAATTTGAGACAAATGCATGTTGACATTTATGGACACTGCATGAAATAAATTTCTGATGGGTGACATAAAAAATATGTACAACATGTGTATTTTACAAATCATGCCTCAAGGTAGCATCTGTAACCCGATGGGAGTCACATTCATAGATGAGCTTCAATGACATGCACTAACTACATGCATGTCTTTGTCAGGCTGGAATGTATTGTTATTGAAAATTACATAGATTATATAAAATGTTAAATGTTTGTAGGCCATTAAATAAGGTCAATCACCAATATTGAGGTATGAGATCTATAGTGTATCAAAAGTTGTGTAGTGAACTTTATGTGAATGAAAGAATATGCAATATGACTCTAATGTAAGGGATTGTTTACCTATATGAACCTTATGGGAATGCAATTTATCCCATTTCTCTAGTTTTACATTACCTTTTCACTTTTACTTATACAGGAAGCCCATTCCTCTTTAAAAACATAGGGTATCAAACAATACAACTTTCAATTATAAATTTCATCAATAAATACGCAAAACCTCACATTGTAATATCTCTTATATGTAATCTTGACAAAGCTTATATGGATAAATATCTTGTCACATTCACCTTTGATGTCGATGTATGTTGGAATTTTGTGTGTAATAAATATCTAAATCTATTTTATTTTAGCATTATACATCATATTGAAAGAAAGACATTTGAATATTCAATCATCTTGTACATAAACCAATCATTCGATGTATTGATTTTGAGGTAAGGTATTGTTGAAAATTATGGACACTATGTGAAAAGAAATGTTGGAAAGAAAAGAATAAAAAAATTATACGACATTTTTGCATTACAAATCATGCCTTAGGATAGCACCTGCAACCCGGTGGGGGTCACATTCATATACAACCTTCATCGGCATGCATTAACTGCATGTATGTCAATGTGGCATTAAAATGTTTTGTTTACATGAAGCCTATAGATTCTATAAAGGATAAAACATCCATAGGAAAATGAATAAGATTAGGGCATCACCCATATTGAGTTATGAGAGTTGTAGTGTACCAAAAAATACTACCATAAATTTTAAATGTTTTGTCCATAGACCACCACTACCATAATTCCCACCTAATCAACCATAGTTTTTGGATCCTAAATTTAGTGAGGCCCATGAGATGAGTCACTTTTATATTTATATAGGTTACATATAATTGATCATGATAGGAAACTCAATAGGGATGTTATCCTTCCTAGGTTGTATAAATATGCCTTACATTTAATTTCCTCCCCTCATCATTTTAGAATTGATATCCCATAATTGGGTGACCCATGCAACCAATCACTTTAATGGTTGCATGATATGATTTATATATCAAGACCCTTAAACACAAGTATGACAACAAAATGTTAGTTTAGGTTTAATGTACCTTAATTGAGTGTCATGTTCAATTAGTAGCTTGATTAGCTACATGAGCACTCAATTAGGGAATATCCATCCCCCTAAATATAATCACAATAATATCATGTCATTTGAGACTCAATGTAACCTATTTAGTTCCCCATGTATCTAATTTTTAGACTTCTATAGTGAAATTACTTGACTAATATAATCTATATCAACACTAGATCACAATATGACTAGTAGGAAAACATAGAAGTAGGTATGATTTTTGTAATTTAAAATTTAAAAGTGGTCATGGAAAGATTTATTAAATAAAAGGAATGTAAATAGGTTAGATATTAAAGAGATTAAAAATAGATGGGATATATGAATGTTAATAAGGGATATTAAATATAAATTGGGAGATTAGACAATTGACTCAGAGGGGGTTATTAAGGTTATAGGAGGTAAAATTAGACAGAATTATTGATGGAATTAGTAAGATAAAGTAGGTGAGAAAATTATGATGCATATAACAGACATATAAGGAAGATTGATAAACAAGAAAAATAGTAGAGATTTTAAGAACAAACTTGGCCCTTTTTTTTCATATTCCCATTTTGTATTCCAAACTCCCAAAAAAATTCTTAAGCATCCATTGTCCAAGCTATATACAGACATAGATCTTGGCACCAATCAGATAAGCATCTATCTATGATGTGATATAAAGTGTAAAATTATGCACCAACTATATCAGAAAGGTGGAATAACATGACTAAATAAAAATATTTTTTGCTAGCAAGCATCTACTTTCTTCCATCATTCCTAACCTTTTTACAAAGTTACTTGGTGACATGTCATAAAATGACTTTATTCATTGTACAAAGAATATAATGTCTAAGAGATGGTGGTTCTGAGGGCTCATCATTAGAATACCTTTCTTCTCTATACCCATACTCAATGTAGATAACCTAAGCAACCCAACTATTAGGATCTAGTTTTAGATTACTATTTAGATAGTTTCAAAGATCTTGATTTATGATCAGCAGGCTGGGTCATTCTATCATATTTTTTTGGATCACCATCAAGTACTCCTTAATTAATCTAATGGGAAATAATAATTCATAATCAATCCTTTTGAAATAATTTTGTATCCATTCTTATACTATCAATCTAGGTTCTAAACTTTGATCACTAAACTCAAAGTTAGTGTGCAACTCAGAGTTTAGCAGAATGTCTATGGCCTCCATTTGTATTCTACTCTATTTAGGGTGAAATATTTGTAAAAATAATCATAAATACTAATTAATCCAATAATATATTATGTTATTTCATGATTCCATCCATGGTGGAGGTAGATGATTAAACAGATCAATAAGATAATTATTAACTAAATTTTAATATGGTTGTGCTCTGGAAGCTTTTTTTTCACCATTTTTAATGAATTTTAGAGTGTTCCAAAACCATCCATAATATAGGGAATTGAGAGGATGACTAAAATCTAGATTTACCATTATTTCAAACTAAAAGAAGCAAAAAACCATAAGGGACCAATTTGTATGCACACAATTTGGTAAGATTATTAATTTTTCTGGGGTTAACTTTGGAATCATGATTTATACTAGAAAACCATTTTATATATCATTTTTTTCCTCATATACTTTCGTGCAGGAGCATCCACGACCAATGTGTAATTTTATTACAAAATATAACAAAAGAATTTGGGTAGAATTATTGTACAATATTTTGGGTTAACAAATTTTACATTAGCCAAAAATATTACTAAGATTATGGATCTTACTTATTAATTCATTTTACTTTTCATAGCTCAAAGTTATAGTCAAATAGAGGCCTAAAAACTTCCACTAAGTGTTTATGGTGTACATGGAGCTACAAAGTATGTAAATCCTTAACGGACTTCACAAGTAGACATTGCATGATCCTAAATTAGAATTGATATTCCAATAGATCTATAGACTCATGAAAATTTAGTATATTTTACAATTTCCACAATGTTAATTAGAAAATTCATGAGTTTAATAGTCTAATATTTTGATCGAATGTGTGATAAATCCTTTAAGTAAAAACTACATAGGTCCATGACATAATGGACTCATTTAAAAAATACAAACATGTGACTAGTCATTAAATGGAACTAATAATTCCATGGATCAAAAGAGTGTAATAAGGCCATGAAAGTAACAAAATTTACATTGCACAAAGATAATTGAAACATGACATGTCACTATCCCTCCAGTTCATAGTGGAAATTGTTCACATAAGTCACAATTCTCTGGCCAAGAAATACATAGGAAATTTAATTTACTACATATTTCATAAGAGAGCCTAAAATTGAGTTTTATTGGTTTCAATGGAAATATTCCAATAGTGATGGCCTTAGGGTAGGCATCCACATGTGTGGTGTGAACTTTCTCATAGATCATCATGGAATTTGGGGAGCCCAAGGAATATAGGTTGATGGGGTGATCTTCTTCATCAGGAAAGGAGAGGGGGAAAAAATAACACGGGGGATAAATTAACATAATAGATAAAATAATGAAAATATAATGTCCTAGAAGATTTAGGTGAAGCATTTGGATCTCAATTCATGACTATGACTATGGTTATACTTGTAATTATATTTTTTCTCAAATATCAATCAAGTGTTTGTATCTCTATGGTGTCTTGTGTTTTTGAGAGTTTTTTGTGGAGAGAGAAATAACATTAGGGAGGAATCCATTTAATTGACTCCTTGATTCTTTTTTGAACCATACTAAAAAATACACATATAAAATTGTAAGTCTTTGATTTTTAATTTTGGATTATCCTGACTAGTATCAAAATAACCAGGTACCAATTTGAGTACTATTATTCTATTCTGATATAATATGTGTTAGTTTTGTATGTTTTTAACCCTTTCCATAATTTAACTATGTATTTTTTTCCATTATTATTAACTTTCCTTTTTACAAAATGTTGGGATGTGTGACAATAAGGTATTAATTCAAATTTGATAATTATATATACTTAATTATTTATATATATTTATAAAAATGATATATCACACAATTACATTGTATCCTCATAAAATTAAAATGATCACATATAAGGATTTCCTACATTAATTTTTATTCCATTTCTATTTCTTGAATATTTATTATTACATATTTCATTGAAAAAAAGTACTAGTGAAAGAGCATATAGAATGGACTACTTTCTTACATCACATACATAATGTTAAGGGTTGGTATATTCATATAGAACATATTTCTTTCTAATTTTCATGATTTTTGATCTCCAACTTAACATGTTGAATATGGGTATGATTGAGGCAAGGCTTTCATAACAACATCAATTTTTATTTTCCTTGGAATTTCTCTTAGAGGTGATTATGAATTCAAGAAAAGTTAAGTAATGATTATAGTTTCACATATCAATTTTATACTATGGGAAAGGTTTACAATGAGAAAATATTGAGGAAGAGATTCATAAAGTTTCAAACCATTAATACCTTCATCCCAGTAGTAGGATAATATTTCCAAAGGGTCAAATAGTTGGTCTTATTAATCTTATTAATTGATGAGTTTAATAACCTTATCATCACGATCTAAAATGGAACAAAAAATTAAAAGAGGTGAATATCCTTGAACAATAAGAAAATTGAGTTTAAAGCAGATTAAAACATTGAACTTACATAAAACTCAAATCAAGTCAACAAAAACCCAATATTTTGAAACCTACATTCAGAACTAGCCTTTTATCTTATCTTATAAACAACAATTATGTGAATAAAACCCTATAGATTGTGTTAGAAAAAGATGCATTCATTTAAAAACATCATTATACAAATCAAACCAATTATTTATAGAGTAAGAAATATAGTAATAGTACCCTAAACCCTAAACCTAAATTAGAGATCAATGTAAGTTAGTGTAGTATGGAGGACATTAAGAAAAGTGAACATTTCTATTTTTTGGTGGCTACCTACGAAACATTTGACCAAATACAAACCAAAAAAATAAATTGGTAATGGAATAAGATTATATAATAACAAACATTGTTTCTTTTATTCCTACAAAATTCATTAGGTTCACTACACTCAGGAATGTCTTAGACCCTAGGTGTATTTCCTCATTCAAAATGTGAAAGTGTGGAATTCAATTTGTATAATTTTTTGGTGAACTTTGTACATTCACCTATAGAGGGAAATATTGAGTATCTACTTTTAACATTGTAGTTTGTAAAACTAACATTTGAAGAGTTTATGTCATCAATGAAAATGTTGAATCTTATCATGGAAATGATGCCATTAGAGGAAGTTACAATAAATTTTCTATTTTAGAATTGAGACTGGTTAGATACGTCTTGCTGAAAGTAGTGCTTGAATTTTGGTTGGTACTTTTCTGTTAGAATGTCTAAATATTTATTGTATGGTTTTTTAGCTATCCTAAGAAATTACAAACATAATGGTATCCTAAAATATGATGTAAATAATCTTTGAAAATTTTCAATGAACTTGTTTTAATCTTGCATTTGAAATTTATATCCATGACATAATTGGAATACCATAGTAGCTACCAAGCACTTGTAGCTTTTGCCAATGATGAAAAATGGGAGGGACTAAATAATGAGTACAATCAAAATACTACAAAATTTATTCATGGCCAGGGTCAATTTAAACTTGCATATGAAGATAATAATATAAAATTTGTTAATTTAAATGCTTATGTGAGTATTTCAATGCACAAAAAATTTCCTATAGAATGCTCAAAAGGGAAAATTGGATAGAATTAATTGAAAAAAATACCTCCCCCTAAAAAAGATGAGTAAACCTAATGAAACTTGTGATATCAAAAAATAATGAACCTAAAATAAAATAGAAAATGGATCTATCTACAAGTTGATAATGTGTTTGTTAATGTATCCAAGCACATCAATATTCATCAACTAGTGTGTGAAATTAAGTGAATACAATATTGGATGGGTCTGAAATTGTAAAATTTCAAAATGAAGTCTAACAAGGCAATGGGATATTTTATATTCCATGAGTAAATATTATGAATAATATGATTAAAGTTGGATGCAGTGGTGTTGGTGAATTATAAAAGGATTTTCATGGCTCAGAAGGTGCAATATTTTTGGAGAAATGGAAATGGATGTGTATCTATTACTATAGAGTGGAATTGGTGAATTATAAAAATATTTTCATGGCCAGAAGGTTAATTTTTTTTGAGAAATGGAAATGGATGTGTATCTATTGCTATAGGGTAAACTTATACTAGGGAAATAACATAAGGAGTAATAAGAGAGATGAATGTATTAATGATTATAATAATGAATTGGTTTTGATTGTAATACATGTTGATTGCAATGAAGGATAAAATAAATATATAAATACAATAAAATCATATGATCTAAAATAAAGGAAATCTAACAGTCATGAACATAGATAATTTGGTTTAATACTTACCAAATGTTTGACTAAACACAAAAAAACATACAAATCAATAATTGAACAGTAGTAAAATTTATTCCTACAAGCTTCATTATTTTACTCCAATACTACTTTGCACAAAAATGTAGAAAACTCTAATATGAAATAAGGATTAAAAAAAAATACCTTACAAACAAATTTTGAAGCCCTAAAATTTAAGTGTTTATGTAGTCCTCCAATGGTCAAATCTTCAAACATGGAGTGCAAAGTAGAGATGGGATAAAATATTCAAAAACGAAAGAAATAGGGGAGAGTGAATTTTTGCATGGGATTTTTCACAAGCTCTCCTATCACACCATCGACATGGATGATCACATTAATTTTTTCAGGTATTTATGTGTGTATGGGTCACATTTAATCAAAAAATACTAGTTGACAATAAAACACAAAGTTTGTACATGTTGGTTAAGTTCCACCATAGGAATATTATCATATTAATCATTCAAAATCAATGTAAATCATCTATGAGATACCAATCAATATGCCTATCAACATTGTAAAATAATTATAGATAGAAATTTTAGCTAATTTAAACATCAAATAGATTTGTATTTTCATATATAACATATTATGTACTTATTTTATTAGATCTTATAAGTTAAAGATGTTGAAGAACCCATAGAGACATATCAGTAGAGATACAAGGGAAGGTGAGGTTTAATAATGGCTTCCAATGGAATTACTTTGGGTATTTTTATTCCAAGCCCCTTGCTCATGTCGATACTCATTCCCTCTCAAATACTCCACTCAAAGCTCTACATCATCCCCTTTAGTGTGTATGTCACCACATTCACTACCAAATACATACCAAGACACATTCTTCTCCATGAACCAAAATATAGGGTTCCTCCATGGGGAGAGTAGTGGTAATCTAAGAGATGTTAGATAGGCATCCTTAGAAGGATTCTTGTCATATAATGGAACATTCAAGGAGGATGGTGAAGAAAGAAATTTTAGGGAATCTAAAGAGACATCCATAGTTGATAGTAAAGAAATATTTAAGAAAGATTCCAAGGGAGAATCTAGAGGTGTAATTATGCAGAAGAATATAAAAGAGAATCCAAAGAGGAATTTAGAGGCATGACTAAAGAGGAACATATAGGATATTATAAAATAGACTATAGAGGAGTGGTGAAATATGACTATATATGAGATTTCAAAGTAAAATCTAGATATGTGACCAAAAAAGAATCTAGAGGAGTGAACAAAGAGGAATCTAGAGGAGATTATAAATTAGAATCTAGAGGTGTCACCAAAGATGACTCTAGAGGATATTATAAGGTGGAATCTTATGGAAAATATAAATGGGAAATTAGAGCTATCACCAAATAAGAATCTAGATGATATTCTAAGGTGGAATCTAAAGGAGAATTTAAAGGGGAAAGTAGTTGATATTCAAATGTGAGATATATAAGAGAGTTTGATTGGATAAACACTTGTTCCCAAGAATCAACAAAGTCACTTTGCTAATTCATTGAAACATTATTAAAATCATAATCATCACTAAAAACATCTTCCCGTAAGCTTTTAATTTTGATGGTTTTTCCAATCATTATCAAAACTAAAAGGCATAACATGAGCAGGTAAAAATTTTTCTAGAAGATGTACATCATTAGCATGTTCTCTTAGACTATCCATGATATATATAATGAAAATAAATAAAACAAATAAAATTCTTATAGCCAACATGTAATATAGCATGTATAAGATGAGATAATGAATATGAATGATATTAAATCAAAAATCAAGGTGTAATGGGTGGTCTAGGAAAGGGTTTGAATGATTATGTAGGCTCTCCAAAGTAATTGCTCATTCATTTATTAGTTTTAGCCCAATGTTTTAGAGTACTAAATACATAATTAAAACCATGATTTTAACCCACTAGCCCTATTTCTAGGGTCATAATGAGAGTAACTTCCCATGGTGATAGTTTCTCTCAAGTGCACATTAAATAAATTAAATAAAATAGGCTTCATATGGTATAAACAAAGAATCCTAGGCATTTATGATATATCATGAGACACATGCAAACTATAGTCTATATTTACTTATTTATAATGGCTATGCATATTAGGGCCCTGCATGCCATAATGATTGTAAAAATATCACCGCATATCCCTCCATGACTATAATCAACATGTATTTCTAAAATTGTGGGAACACATTTTATAAAAACAAGCAGAAGAAAAACAAAATAAAGTTATGTATATGTATGTATGTATGTATGTATAAGGAATATGTAATTTATGATTTTTTTGAAATTAGAAATTTAGCTAAAACCCAAAACTGCACAAAAATAAAGAAAACATCATTATTAAAAATAAATTATGGGCTCACCAAAATGTTTAATCTATTTTTAATTGAATTATATCAAATTAATATATATGAAATTTATATACAATAGAATTTGATAATATATAGTAAAATATAGAACTTAGAATATGATAAAAATAATAACTTTAACAAGGATATAGAAACCTATCTTGAGTCTAATTTTATGTTGAATTATGATGACTATACTAGAGGAAGATTGATATGAAATAGATAAGAAAAATCTCTAGATTATGTTTCCATGAAAATCATAAATTTTCACTATGTTGGGACAAGGGCACATTATGAAGGTAGGGAAAAGTGTCCATTAACCACATTAGTGTTTAGGTTGACTGTATAGACAAACTTTAAATTTGGGTGTCTGGAGATATATAAGAGGGTCTATTGATAATTTGAAGGTGACAAATTAATATATGAAATTATCTAAAACTACAAACCCTAGTTATTTCACGTGCACTAGATAGATATTAAATACAAAATGGGAGAAATGGGGTTGAGTGAATGGCTGAACCATCCTAAAAAAACCTTGTGTAGTATGAGTGTTTCCTACATATCTCAAATTGGCCTCGAGATAATGTAGTTCATCCTCCAAGGGTGAGTGTGTTAGATGTGATTATGTAACAATATGAATGTAGATATAATACTACTTAAAATGCTTGACAATGGATGCCCTAGGCCTGACATAAAATATATTAGACCTTGTTGTATGAGTTTTATCATGTAGTAAAATTTAAATTGGAATAAATATTGTTATTTTACATAGTATATAGCAATTATTGTTAGGCTTGTCAAGTGTTATAATGAGTGTCTTATGTGTTATTTTATAGAGTAATATTTAAAAAACATTGTTAATTAGCATTCCCAAAAGTGTGGGATAGTCATTATGGCATGTTTTAAATTTAAAAAGTATCCATTGAAGTAACTTAGATAAGGGCACATTATGGGATAGGACTAGCCTACGGTCTTATCTACCCAGTGCATTTTTGTCCCAAATGGATAGAAACTCTTGAAATTTACCTAGCAAAATATATAATCAAAATAGGGATGTTTAAATGATGTTTAAAGTGTTTTTAAGATAGTGAATAGCTTATTAAATTATCTTATATAGATTTATATTTATCAAAATGGAAAATAGGCCAAGTAAGATAAAGATATCAACATTAAATGCTATCAAGCACTTTAATGATTAAATTTATGTCTCTACAGTTGGGAATTTTTTAAGAAGAAAAAGACCCATTCAACTCAATTTGAAAAGAGGGTTGTGGGGTAAAATATAAAAGTTATGTTAAATATATGGCAAATGATCAAACATTATGATGTCTGAACATACATTAGAATGGATTATACTTGAGGAAGTTGGCCCAAGGGACTAGTGATAATAATAGATATTATAACAATTGTTTTTCACCTATGTTGAGGGAAAGCCTTACACAAACAATGGTTAAATGATTTTGATAGTTGGGTTCGTCTTAAATTCTAGATTCCTGCTCTTTGTTTCTAAATTTATGATTAGATGGTGTTCTATCCATTGAAGGAGGATCAAAATGAAAAAAAGGAAGGAAATGGAGGAGGTTAGGGGTTTTATTTAATTTCATGATCTTCCTCAAATCTCACCTTGTTATCTATGAATGGTGTGTGAGAAGTTGTCAAAGTATTATATTTGAATGTTCATCCATAGACTCTCGTATTGCTATATTAGAGAAGTATTACTTTAACTGATTATAGAAGAGGTGTTATCTTAGGTTTTTAATTTTTAGCACAACTTTCTAGCTTGATGAACACAAGGGTTTCTTTTATCTTTTGGATAGATTTCATGATATGTAGTTCCACTTGCTATGGTTTTTTTCTTACACTATTGATCATTTTGTGATGTTGATCTTGTAGCTTTTATAGTTGGGTAAGCTTTTATTATTCCTTATTTATATTTGTTTTAGATTCAGTATAGCTAAAGTTATCACTTTGGGGTCTAATGTTTTTTTGTGACGATTTGTATTTTTTCTTCCTCATTTTGATGAAAAATCCCATTCAACTTTTTTGTACATGCCTAAGTTACACTATATTTTTCAAGTTGTGGAAGATATGTTTAATACAACTCATTGGATCTAAGTGATCTTATTTTACTATTATTATATGGATTATTATTCTTCATTTTGACTTCCTATTTTCTATCCTATTGGATATTAAATTAACTTTGATGTAAGCATTTTTCATTTATGAATTAGAGGGGTGAAGAAGCCCATAACCGTATTCCTGTTTTCTAAAAAATAGACAGTGAATGAAATGAATAACATTCTCCCACAAATGCACCAATGAATAATTAATCTATACATATTTTTTTTAAATCCTTCACACATGATGTAGAATAATTTTTTATAGTATTAAATGAAAATTTGTGTATTTTTAAATCCCTAATAGTATACATACGGTGGAAACTTTATCATTGATTATCTAATTTCAATGCATACTTAGACATATATTTGTAGATAGATTCACCCTAGAGAACATGTTGGAAATTAGCATTTATTTTCTAAATCAAAATCATTTATGGGTTGTGGGTGTTTTATCTATCATCATTATGAGAAGGAATGTATTTTTTTATTCCATTATTTTCAATGGTTATCAATGATTATTTATGTAACTCCTAAAGGAATTTATACTGACATTGAAGAGTTTTCCCTTTTTTCTCAAACATGTTTCTTTAATGAACTTGGCACATTTCTTCTAGGAACAATGTGATACCTATTCTCGACATGAATGGTACCAAATCCTCAAGTTTTGGATTTTAACTTTTAATTTTTCGTAATGTGATGGTAGTGTCAAGACTTCACCAAACAGTTGAACCATATGATTTTCCTACATACATTTTTATGTCATTAACTAAAGGTAGTTGACCCAAACATCAAATCAAAATAATTGATATCCCTCCAAATGGAATAGATTTGTGCATGGAGAAGTCCCCTTGAAAATTTGCATCAATATGGGATAAATTTTAAAGATTTTATTTCAATTCCAAAATCCTACATGTAATATATGGATCATAATCCATGTGAAAACAAAAATGCAATAATAGTAATTTTTACCACATTTATCATTGATCCTTTCATATTAATGGTGATTCATGTAATAAAAATATTTAAGATCCCATTTATAATTGATCCTTTCATATTAATGGAGATTATTGACTGGGTTTAGTTGTCAAATATTACACTTCAATGCAATCCTAATATTGATCAATTATAAGGTCTCCCCATATAGACATTACAGGTGAATGTTACATAATAATATTAAGACACATAGTTTATAATGTATAAATTATTTTATCAGTTAAATAAATCTCTCATTCATTATGTATGAGTGCGACATGACTACACATTACAACATGAAAATTTTAGTAAAGATTCACCATTGGGTTTAGTCTTAGACTATTAAACTTTAATATGAACCAACTATAGATCAACCATAACATTGTCCCACATAAACATTGTGAATAAAGCATATGTGAGTGTGCATTATTATGATAAATTTAAAATGTATGAATGGTTTAATTAATTAAATCAATCTATTAATACACATAAAATATATAAATGATTTTATTATTTAAATATTTTAGTTTATGCACCCCCTTAATTGTGCCCCTTAAATGAAGTGTAGATCACAATGATGTATCTTACATATTGTGTTGAGTTTTAAAGATTTATTATTCAATCGTGAGCATGTTTCACTTCAAGTTACATCAATGAGATAGCCAACATGATCTACATGCATAATACACTCAAGGTAGTCTTTTAGTGTTGTTAATGGTGTCCAGTTTTTACAATAAGATGTATAGGATGTAGGATGGATTTTTACCATGCTTTACATAAATAGGTACAATTGCACAAATACGCATTCCATCAGGACACAAATAGAATCCTCTTTTCATTCACATTGCAATATATGCTTGTGGAGTTTTATATATATATATATATATATATATATATATATATATATATATATATATATATATATATATATATATATATATATATGAAAAGAGATAGGATACATGAGGTGTATTTGGAAACCTGCCATGTTTTAAAGGGTTAAAAAATTTAAGAAATGATATATCAGCGATGGGAAGCATACACAACAAAAAACTAGGGTTGGATCTGGACAAGAACTGATATCAAAGATTTTATGTTTGTTTTAATCTAGACAACTGACATTTGATATGAATGCAAGAGAAAATAAATGCAAGATTTATTATGTAGTTGAATATTTGACTCTAGGCATCCCCCCATATCAAGATCTTGGTTGTTTTTTATGGGTGGAACAATATAATAATACAACCCAGATATAAAAACTATATTTTTATGTTTACAATGTGAGAGATATCTATCATTGATTTAGATTCTAATAATATAATGTTGTCAAATGACATAATTTATTTTTTATTATAAATTTTAAATTTGCTTGACATTAACAATATATAATTATTAACATAATTTTATTTTATGTTTATTAAATTTTGATCATAAATAAGATAGGTAATAGCGTGATAAATATATTTGTTAAGCATTCATTAACATGCAATATCTTTACAAATTAAACTATTTATATGTAGAGAATATGGAAACAAAACATTGCTTAAAATAAATTTTAATTATTATTTTTTTAAGAAAAATGTTTCATATAAATGTTACATGGTTTTACAATTATATTTATCTTCAATTAAATAAAAACTTTAACTATCTCACTAGATAAACAAAATAAATTATGAAACTTATTCTCATTAATAAATTCATATATAAATTGGATTTTTTCAAAATTTCATTAATCCCTGCATTAATTTAATTTAATAACACATTTAACTAACGAGTATGTACTCTTATACAAATTAAAAACCATATATATATATAGATATAGTTATATATAGTTACATATCAACCCTTCTCTTTGTCGCCATCAGGGATGCCATCGTCTTCATCATTCAACGACGTGTAAAATAATTATTGATAGAAATTTCAGCTAATTTAAACATAAAACATAACGTGTACAGATATAACAGCACTGTTTTATTGTAGCTTATAAGTTAAAAAGGCCGGATGACCCACAGAGACATATCAGTAGAGATGCAGGGGAAGGCGAGGTTTAATAATGGCTTCCAACGGAATTGCTTTGGGCATTGTGATTCCAAGCCCCTCGCTCATGTCGATAGTCGTTCCCGCTGGAATACTCCACTCGAAGCTCTGCAGCAGCCTTCCCAGTGTATGCGTCACCACATTCGCTGCCAGAGGAATACCCGAGCACATTCATCTCCCTGAACCGAACGGAATCAATTCAAAATCCTGCCCTTTCACGTCAATCTCTTTCCCATTCTTCAAAAACCGTTCAGGATCAAATTCCGTCGGCCGCGCCCACACGGCCGGGTCCCTGTGAATTGCCCACGCATTCACCAGAAGTTGGGATCCGGCCGGAACAATATATCCTCCAACAGTGCAGGCTTGTGTAGACTAATGAGGAAGCAGGACAGGTGCCGTTGGATATAACCTAAACGTTTCTTTCACAATTGCCTGCAGATATTTCAGCTTGGGCAGATCTGACGACTCTATTAATCGGTCGCGTCCAATATGTGTGTCGAGCTCTTGCTGGGATTTGCTTAATATCTCCTGGTGCTGCAGTAGAGCCGCCAGTGCCCACTCGATCGTCAACGAGGATGTGTCTGTACCTGCATCTATCAAGCTCTGCAACCGAAAAAGAAAAGAAAAAACAGATCAAAGATCTCTCATTACTAGATTTTAAGAGGATTGCAAACTGCGATAGAAAAACATACAACGGCGGTGGCCTTCACAACATCGTCGTTACTCTCGGACAGCATTTAATGTTTCTCTGTTGAAGAGATAAGAGCGTCAACTAAGTCTTTCGCATGCATCTCTCGCTTCTCACGGTGATCGTCCAGCACTTTCTGCATAAACACCTCTTTTCTTGTGAAGTCTTTTCATGGCAGCTATGACACCCTGCAGATCGAGCCACTTCAGAAACGGCAGATAATCTCCGATCTCAAATACTCCTATAAAAAAGGATTTTGTCTTCTATCATCTGCTTGAAGTGATGCGCATCTTGAATCTGTTCGGAATGAACGGCTTCTGAGAATCTATTGCTCGCAATCATGCGTACGATGATATTGAATGTGCAATCAGAAAGCCTCGATTTTATATTGACGGGAGCGGCTTCAGCTCGCCGGCAACTCTCGAACAACGAGCGAATGAGAACGGAATTTTCGTCGACAAGGACGTGTTTGAAGGAATCCATTTTGCTTGCAGCGAAGAACTCGATTGTGCACATCTTCCTAAGGTTTCGGCAGTAGGAACCGTAAGGAATCTGACCGAAGGTTTTGTAGTCATATCCCAAATGCTTTCCCGCGGACAGAAGTGGCCGCGAAGCCAAGGTTCTGTCGTTTCTTGTGACACATTCTTTTGCCAAAGCAGAAGAGGAGATAACCAAAAGTGGGCGGAAGCCAAGTTGAAGCTGCATAATGGGTCCGTAGCTCTCTGAGAGCGACGATAGAATTTGGTGAATGGGGCGCTTCTTGTTTAGCAGATGAAGATACCCAATTATCGGCCATGAGGGAGGGTGTGTCGCCCAATTATTTAGCTGCTTCTTTCTACTTCTGCGCTTATCTGTAATAAACAACAGCAAGGCAACCAAAGCCGCGAGAAGGATAACAGGAACTGCTTCCAACGCTATAATTCAGGTAGCAGCAAAAACCTCTTAACACTACACTGCGATATCATTCCATATAAATAACTCTTATCTTCGCATTCTCTACGTTAACAGCAGGCATATTGCTATAGCTATCCTTTAAGTTTCTTTAATTTAAGAATTCAGCCGCCATAGCGCAGTCCGTCTCCAGCACGAGGTTCTAATTTTTCGATATTGTCTTTGCCTTTTGTTGGACTTTCTCTTCAGTTTGTGTCATCTCTTATCATTTTTCCGTATTTTGTAATGTACCTAGTTTTGCTTTTTGTGCAGGTTTTGATATTCAAAACTGTATTGGGCAAGAAATTCAAGACACAATGTTTGAATTTAAAATTGCATTCAACATGGAAAAGAAATTCAATTGCATTCCATACATGAAAAAGAAATTCAAGCACGAAACGTTTGACCTATTTAAGATATCCCTGTGATGACTACACAAAATAATTAAAATTTTGTTTTGAGGTGTGGGGATTTTTAAGGTAATTAATTGTAATTAATTATTTTATTTTTTATACATTCATTTATTTGTTAATTATTTATTTAAGTTGAACATTATTGACATATTTTTTATGGTTTGTACCTTTCTCAATGTTTTATTGTTCTTTTTCTTTCTCTCATTTTTTAAATTATATGTTTTATATTCAAAGTGTCTTCAAAGCTATTGCATCTGTTTGAAGTACCCACAATACTTCTAGATGCTTTTTTAAATCTTAGCAAAGTCATAGTGCATTCAATTACTTGCTTTCCATTGTTTGCTTTTAGTCATTCATGTTAGTTTACACACCAATAGAATGTTTCTTTGAATTCAACTAAATATAAATACAATCTAAGAATTATAATTCATTGATCCCAAAGATGACACAAAAAATTATTAGTATTATATAGAGCACTCACAATCATTAAATTATTTATCATTATACAAAGCTAGTATTTCCCATTGAAATTATTATGTGGCATTTAAGTTATATTTCAAATGATGATTTCCATGAAGAACTAGGGTTTTAATTATTAATATCATTAATTATTGAGAATATAGCTACATGTTTATCATACAATACAGGTATTGTCATGTATTTAGTTTATGTGTAGATGACAATGATGGTAATTATAGGCACTAAAATTTATTAATAAATATTTGACAATGGTTGTCTTTGGCATCTTTACCATGCATGGCCAATTCGACATTATGATAATCGTAATCTCTAAAAATGCCTTCAAAGTTTTAAAATTACTAAGAACATATTACAAACTTCCCTATTTCATTCTTATTTGTCCCTATTCAATAGATACTTTATTTCCACTATTATTTCAAAAGCCTACATCCTTTTAGGATAAGTTTTTACTAGGCCAACAAGGACACACTATAGCCCTATCTAGTAGTGCATATTTATCTCTCATGCTCTAATAACTATATTTTCAAAATGACACTCTTCTTAATAGCTTTCTCACACATATTAATAGGTCGCTTATCAAAAATATTCAAAATATATCTATATAAAATCACATCAAGAATCACACTTGAAAAAACTTGGCACTCTATTACAAGGCATCTATCTTTATGATTTTAAATACATCTATTTTCTGAGTAAAGGTCTTTATTATAATTCTATTGCAATTTTACAGTCTTTAGCCAAGTCTGACATTGTTTAAATATATTATATGATAAGGGCATCCCTTGTCAAGCATTCTACTCAAATGTGTTAGTTACATTCATAAAATCTTTTCTAAAATGAGGACTACATAAGACTAAAGTCCTTTGGGCTATGTAGGAAGCATTCCATCAACAAGGGGTTTTCTAAGGATAGCTTGGCCATTACCACCTCTCTCATTTTCCCCCTTTTGAATTTGATCTCATTTTGTGTGCTTGTGTAAGATTAGGGTTATGATTTTATAGGTCTTTTACACATCAATTCAAGCTTTACAAGGAGACATGTCACATATAGATACAAGATAAAAAACTAATATTTTTAGATCCAATGCATAACCTGATAGGATAAAGTCATAGTAAAAAACATCAATACATTGTCCTCATGTTTGCATGTTACAGATTTGTCCTAGCAAACAACAAGCCATTATTTTATAATACATTTATGTTTTAATTTTTTTTTTAGACAGTCACAATTCACATAAAATCAATACAATTTAAAATAAATAATTTATAAGGATAATTCTCTAACCTTAACCCTAGTTTCTATTTCTAACAAATTTTTAAATTTTGTAGATCTTTATATTTTACTATATTCTGATGTATATATCATCATAAATCAAATTTTAATATTTTTTGCAATTATATTTAGAGTTATTTGTAATTCATTATCAATTCTAGTGTAAACATTTTGGTGAACCCACTATAATTAGAACATTGTTTGTTGCTTATTAAATTTTGGCTTAGGGTTTAAGTTTAATTTTGTAAATTCCTGACTAATAGAATATAGTCCTCAACTTTGGATATTATGTATAATATAATGATTCAATTTTTTCAACTTTGGAGTAATTTGACACTAAAAAATACTTGTCTTGTCACCTCAAATAGATATCGACACAGAAGCTCTTTCTTTTGACGTTGGGTTGAAATTTTATGTTTTCCTACTCAAAAAATCACCTTGTATTTCTACTATTTTATTTTTCTCTGTACTTTGCTTCTTTTTAAAACTATGTTCATGATAGTTTTAATACTATTTAGATGATTATCGTGAAGGGATATACATGATGTTATATTTACAAAAATCATGGCATGATGAAGGATTTTGCTCTCATTAATCATTACCTATAGTATAATCACTAAACACATACTTTACTTTCCTAGTACCTCATGGTATATCATAAATACTCTAGGATTCGTCTTATTTACACCAATAAGAAACTAATTTTTTTATCTAACTAATTTTTGATACACCTAAGAGGAGTATATCACCTAGGTATGTTACTCTCAACTTACCCTTGAAATCAAGGTTAATGGGCTACATGCATTATTCAACCTTTGTAGTTAGTGCTCTAAAACTTTGAGCTGATACTAATCACTAAATGAGCAGGTATATATAAGATCCTTAAAATCATTTAAACTCTTATCTATATCACCCATTATCCTTAATTCTTTATATCATTTTATTCTTAGATAGCAGCTTTTATTGATTTATCTTGTATACATAATCATAATTTTATCAATTCAATATATAACACTAAATTAAGTGTGTGTTCCCTTTTACATTGAAATGGGTTTAACAAATGAATATCTCCTTTATATTTTACATCAGCTCATGGACTTTATTGTTACCTCTCATATTCTAGTTTAGCATGTTAGTCATTATATACAAGCATGGTTAGAAAATAAATGTTGTTAAGAAAATCAATCACATCTTGAAGACTCTTATGCTCTTTTCAATTCCCATTGTGCGCATATTAACTCTTCTCATTTTTATCCTAATCCCCTCCATTTCTATGTGTTAGGTCATGTCAAGTCTCATATTATTTTGGGATAATAACTCTTGTCTGGTTCAACTAATTTTGGGACTAGAGGACATGGTTATAAGGAAGAGTTCACCTCTTATGGACAAAGATGATATATGTGTTGGTGTAGATGATTAGAATAGATAAATTGGTTAGAACTATATTATATTATTTCTAGTTGTTGATAATTATCTTCCTAGATCCTTTGGATCTCTCCCTCCTATTTTATATAGCATCATAGTGTATTTATTCTACTCTTTACTACATGAATAAAACATCAAAGTTCATTGGTTTGCTCATAACTCTAGTATCAACACTTTCAAGCACCTGGTCAAACCCTATAAAGTGAAGGTTTATGCCTACCTAGGGAAAGATTGTAGTTGAATAGGTGCAACCTGAAGGTAAGATAGAAGAAGTTGATGTACAACCTATGCAGTGATGTGGGAAAGAGTAAGAGCTTTCTCACTTCTGTGAGTTTGATAACCTTCACATAGTTGAGGGAACCATGCATAGGTACAACAAGCATCAATCAATTAGGATTTAAAAGCTTTCATATTTTTGTTATTATCTTTGGTTCCTATCTTGTAGATAACCTTTGCTCTATAATCCATGTTTAAATATTCTACTTTCATGAATCTAAAAGATAACTCTAGTTTGGAAGATCAACTAGAGGGTTTCTTGAAGGCTTATGAGTTCTCAAATATATTCTAAATAATAAGATATCTAAAGGGGCTTCATGTTTGAATGAAGGAAAAAATTTCATGGGGTACCCGTTGGTCATATTTAATCACCAAATCCAAGCATCTAGGGATTGCCAATCTTTCTTAATAGCAGTGATCTAGTAAAATACTCATGGTAGAGCCATGAAAGGATCAACATAGCAGTCATAGACCTAAGACATGTCAATAAAGAAATAAGGAGAAGCTATTTTGGTTTGTAGTGAAGCGTAGCATGGCTCTAGTGAACAATTCATGTAGTAGTAAGTAGAGTGGCTTAAACATAAAATCCTAATAAGATGCAAATACATTATAAGGATATAGCCTGAAGCAAAGTAGATACCAACCATCTAGTCATCTATATTAGCATTATTAAGTGAAAGAATATTGGAGAACAAATATTGAATAAAGTACATATAATTTTTTATATTGAAGTAATAAATACTATTTTTACTTGTGACATTATCTATAAAAAAATTAGAAGATGTCTACACCAAAATTACTTCTATCAGATGCCCAACTTATCAAAGGGCCAAACTCTACCACCTAGAATATGAATATGTACACCATCCATCAGTTTGAAGGACTATAGGGCATCACCACAGGGACTATGTAGGTTCCTATTGATCTTAATGAACTCATGAAATATGAAATAGTTAATGTTAAATCCTTGATGTTGATTATGCTAAGCATCATAGATGACATGCAATCATATGTCAGGGATGCAGACAAAGCAAAGACAACATGAGATAACTTAGCAACCATTTATGAGGTAAAAAATAAGACTAAAATCTTCCATCTGTAGTCAAAACTTCATACACTCTCTATAGAGTCTGATGAGAAAGTTGAGGAATTCTTATGTTAAGTGGCTAAGCTATAAATGGAATTATTAGCACTTAGTGAGATGGTAGATAACCAAATATTGATCCAAATCTCCTTGAGGGCTCTCCCTTCCTAATATAGAGTGTTAATCATGATGTTGAATGTCTCCAAATAGATAGTGTCATTTGAAGAATCCATGATCTTGTTGCAGTAAGAAGAAGCCATCAACTCAGTCTAGGATGAGTTACAAGACAAATCTCTTATCTCTAAGTAGCAACAAGGTTAGAAGTCTTGCAAGGGACCTCTAGAAAAGTAACCATAGAAAAAGTAGCAATAATAGTCTTCACATCATCAAAAATCATAAAATTTTAAGAGGTGGTGTCACATCTATCAAACTAACACTCATGACATGGATAATTACTAGTATAATGGCCTAAAACAAGGGTCTTCTAGTAAACAAATCAATCGGGGTGTGATGGATCTTAAAAATAAAAAAATATCCTTGTCAATAGAAGTAGAAGAGACATCTCATAACTCAATAGGGTTATGGATCTAATGGTGAGATACCTAAAGAAGATAATTATAGCACACATAAAAACTTAGTGCTAGTCTCCTAGACCTTACAACCCATGAGGAAAATCTAGTTGATAGACTCAGGCACCATTAAACACATGTCAGGTGATAGGAATCTATTTGATTCACTGATACACCAACCCACTAGATATCAAGTTATGATCATTGATAATAAAGAGTGTGTTGCAGAAGGAATATGCCAAGTCACCATTCCTCTCAAAACATGAAAATGTACACTGTCAAAGGTAATATATGTTCCTAGATTGAAATCTAACCTCTTATTAGTTAGTTATCTTTTGAATCATCATTTGAAGGTGGAATTTATTTTTAATAATGGCATCAAATTCTATTTGATCTCAATAAAAAGTGTGGTTCTTGTTAGAGTTTTTTTGAAAGATAAATTATTTTCTTTAGATGCTATTTCATCTTCTGTAGTAGCTTTATTTGCCTCTATGATAGAATTTATTACTCGCTAGCACTACTATTATGGTCACATATTTGATAGATCTTTGTACCAACTAAATTCATAAAGAATAGTAAATGTAGTTCCCAAGTTATCCAATTCCTTGCCTATTTCCCCTGGATGTCTTGCAGGTAAACAACAAATGGATCTGTTTAAGACAAACACCTTTCATGCCAAGAAACATTTAGAGGTTGTTCATACCAATCTGAATGGACTGTTACCTTCTTCATTTTTGGGATACAAGTACTACCAACTATTCATAAATGATTAGTCTCAGAAGACATGGGTGTTTTGTCCTAAATAAGAAGCATGAGGCCCTTCATCATTTCTAGGTCTTCTATCAGTAGGTTATGAAGGAGATCAAACAACCTCTTATTCACCTCTACTCAGATCAATGGGGGAATTCACACCAAATAAGTTCTTGACATTCCTAAACTAACAATGCATCAAACAAAATTTGACTACTCCCTACACATGCCAAGATGATGGCATTATTGAGTGCTGTACTCACATAGTAATTGAAATGGCTCACTTCATGTTGTCAATAACAAAGTTGGAGAAATGATATTGGGTAGAAGTGGTCCAAATATTTATTTATCTTGCCAATAGGGCACTAACAAATATTCTAAAGAACAAAACACTAGAAGAGGTATGGAATGGTAAAAATCCATCAATTTCTCATCTATGAGTGTTAGATTACACATCATATATGTATGTCTCATCTCAAAAGAAGAATAAAATTGAGTAAAAAAGCACTCTCATGCATCTTATTAGGATATAACACTACCTTGAAAGTATACCATCTTAAGGATCTTAAGATAAATAAAATCTATGAAAGTAGAGATGTGGTTTTTCATGAGTCATCCTTTGACTGAGTGATGTAAAAAAGACAGTTAACAACAACCACCTCTCACCAATTACTCTCTGAGTTAGATGATGAGGAGACTTCTCATAGAGAAGATGAGCTACAAGTGGAGCTATATGTTGACCTTGGAGAATTAGAAAATCCCCTAGGTAGTTCTTCACATCAATAACAGAGTTCTTATCTGAAGTGGGTATGAAGTACCACCAAAGACTCCCATGTACAATCTCCCTATAATACTTCATTTGAAGTGAGGACGAGGAGTCAGACAAGAAATAAGGTTAGATTTTCACTCATGAGTATAATAATTGATAACTCTAAACCTAATAATGTTTGAGAATCACTAAGTCAACCTTAGTGGAATAAAGTAATAGATGTTGAGTATGATTCACTCATTCATAATCAGACTTGGTAACTTGTTCATCTACCTACAAGAAATAAACCCATAGGATGAAAATGGGTTTTTAAAACTAAATATAATGAAAATAGATCCATTGAAAAACATAAAGCATGACTTATAGGAAAGGGATACACTCAGAATGAAGGCATTGACTATGAAGAGACCTTTGCACCTACTACAAAGATCAAGACCATCAACGTTATTTATGCAATGGTGGTATAGAATGGATGGAAATTTTAGTAGATGTATGTCAAGAGTGCTTTCCTAAAATGGTAATCTTAAAGAAGAAGTATACATGACCCAACTGGAAGTATTTGTTCATGAAAAGCATCGTAAAAAGGTATGTCATCTTATTAAATCACTATATGGATTGAAACAAGCTCTTAGGGCATGATACATCAAGATATATGATCACCTTTTATAGCATGGTTTTACCCATATCCCCTCAAACTCTAAATTATACATAAAGAAGGTAGGAATATAAATCATCATCCTTGTTTTGTATGTAGATGATCTTGTGATCTCTGGAAGTTCAAAAGATCATGTTGATATTGTAAATAATAACCTTAAAAGATCCTTTACCATGACTAATTTGGGGCTACTCCATTAATATCTTGGCTTGGAAATATGGCAAAATAGAATCACATTTTTATCTCCCAAATAAAATATGCCAAGACACTCCTAAAAAAGTATATAATGGTAGATTCTAAACCTCTTTCAACACCAATGGATAAAGTTTTAAAACTCTCTCAATTCTAGGACTCACATCAAGTGGATGTAACTCTCTATAGACAACTCATTGGGAGTCTCATCTACTTGACCTACACCAGACCAAATATATATTTTGTTGTGATTTGTCTCTTCAAATTCATGTAGGAGCTAAATAAATGTCACTGGGTTATAAAAAATCATGTTTTGAGATATGTTCAAGGTACACTTAAATATGGTCTAGAATACAAGAAGAATACTCATTTCTTCTTGCAGGGATACACTGACTTGGACTATGTCAAATCTATTGATGATAGAAATTCAATGTCAAGATACATAATTCACCTCATATTTGTATTGATCTTGTGGATCAGTAAGAAACAAATTCATGTTTCTCTCTCATCCACTGAGGTAGGTTATCATACCATACCTAGAGGTGTGTGTGAGGTGATAAGGATACATCACATTCTAGTTGATATGGGCATTAGTGAAGAGAAGACACCTATTCTTCATTGCAATAATCAAAGTGTATTGAAACTTATGAAGAATCCTATTTTTCATAAAATAACCAAGTACATTGAGGTTGAATTTCACTACATTCAAGAGGAAGTCTTAAACCATCACATCTAGCTCTACTACTACCCAACTGATGCATCGATAGCTGATATACTCACCAAATCCATTGGAAAGGTGAAAATTGCATTTTTTTAGAGGGTACATTTGTAAAATTAATATAATAAGTGTGAAATTTAGTGTAGATGATTAGAATAGATAAATCGATTAGAACTACATTCCATTATTTTTAGTTGTTGATAATTCTCTCCCTAGATCCTTTGAATCTCTACCTCTTGTTTTCTATAACATCTTAGTTTATTTATTTGTCTCTGTGCTATGTGAATAAAACATCAAAGTTCATTGATTTTCTCACAATATGCTATCTCATGAGATCATACCCTTTGATTCCATCACTTATTGTAATATACAATCTAATTTGATTCCTATCATAACTAGACATCAAAGAGCATGTGCTCAACCCTTTATGTTTCCTTATACACTCCCTCAACCTAGTCCTATTATATTTTCTTCTATGCCTCTTATTAATCCGTAATTTATCTTAGACTCTCAAGTCCATGTTATTCAAACTAGATGAGGATAACCTCCCTTAACTTCCTGACCCCAAGCATCTATTATCAATATTCCTTTCCTACCTCCTCCATAAAATTCAAGACAAGATTCCCAACCCAAAGGATATTGTCTCATTGAGAAATTATCTAATACACCAAATAAGATTCTTCTTATATAATTATTTAAAAAGACACCAACTTATAATGATATTTTATATGCAATGTTGTGAAATACTAATATTCCTGTAAACACATAACCAACTTCATTTGCGTCTATTATGAGTAACTCTAAATATATTGATCTAGTACTATTTATTTTGATAAAGAATATTTTCCTCTAAAACACACTATTGAGCATAATCTTCCACTATTTAATTATGTTCAATGTTTTTTTAGAGATTTTTAGTTCACAATGGTTCTAGATAAAATATTTTCAATTATAACTTTATACAAAAATTCAAATTCAAATAGAGAAATCTTTTAAAAATTGAGCAATGCTATACATAGAATTAATAATACTCCAACATCAGTAATGGGAATTATAATTTTAGAGATACTCATAGGCCCTAAATTGTTCTCTATTTTATTTCAAGTTATTGATGCTCAATTACAGTATAATATAGGTGCATCAAGTTTCTATATGATTCACATGAGTATACAATTCCAATAGATGATACAACTTTCTTGTATTATAGAATCACACAACCTCGTAAGGTTTCTTTCATAGTACCTAAACAACTAATTTTAATTGTGCAAATACATATCTATGATTTGGGTGAATCAACTAAAGTAGTTGATCCATAATAGACTTATCCAAGTCCTCATCACACAAAGGAGCCTATCTAAGAAATCTTACCAAAGGAACACATATTTACATAGATTGAAAATTTTATCATGAATGAACTAAAATATGAGTTACCTATAATATATTCCATAATGTTCATTATAAAAATAGCACTATTGGTCAATATAGAGGAATCTTATTGCAAAATAGAATATTACTATAGTAGTGATGATGAAAATACATAATAATTAATAGATGAGCAAATGTGCAAATTATATTTCAATCCCATTAATAAAGATAAAAACTTATCTCATTCTTTATTTACATCAATTAGAGTAGGTGAATACAAGGTTATATTTCCTCTAAAAATAATGGTTAAACTATAATTTCTAAACAAAACGATATAAAAAAATACTTGAAATACCATATCACGGGGAATTTCACACTCCATTAATTCAAACACTTCTAATCATATAAATATTTTATCTTCTAAGGAACAAGTTCAAGATCAAAAAAGGCCAAACCCAAAAATACAACTATTAAAGAAAGATTATTGTCTATTTAAATAGGGATTTCTTAATAAAAGAATTTGAAATCAAGAATCAAAGAATCTCCTTTAAAATGTGGTCAAAAAATAGATCCCAATGCATTTTTTTTCTTGTCTAGAGCCTCTCATTATAAAACCTTTTATGGATGGAAAACAATGTACTAATGTTGTGGTTACATACTTCAAGATGCTAATATATGTAGTATTGGTTTGTAGCTACATTTACTTTGTGAAAGTATTGGTAAAATCTTGGTTGCTCACGTAATCATACATATTAGCACCAAATATGTGTGATGTGAAAACAAAATAAAAATATCCCATGCTATGACATTATTATG